>JBAMCE010000553.1:4217500-4492500 GCA_037075305.1 Drosophila kanekoi | reverse complement strand
GAGAGACAAGTTCACAAAGGAGCACAAAGACAGACAGATGGATTGAGAAACTTCTCTATATTAGCTCGTCTGCTGAGACTGACAGAGTATATACATATAGATATATCTTATGGCTTCGGAGTTGTCTTCTTCTATATAAACATCATGTCAAAGTAATAACACCCTCTACGAGGGCATACAACAAAAACCACTTTGCAGAGTTTCAGTCTATGCTTGTGACTGGGTACAAGTACAATACGTATTTGTATCTTAAAAGCGATCAAAAGCTACGTTGCACAGCTACAGATACTCATCTGTCATTTCATAGCTGTAATTACGAGTTACATGATTTTGCGTCAAGTCACGCCATAAAACAATGAGAAACAAACTCATAATAGGACAGAATAGAACTGAACACAACACAACACAACAGAACAGAATAAATAACCCATCAAAATGAAATCAAAGCCAAAACGTGCAGTACGCAATTAAACTTTAGATACAACAAAAACGAAAACAAAAACAAAAAACACAAACTGTGAGACAGAGCAAAATAAATAAATACTAAAATGTTTACGCCATATAATCGTTTAATTGAATTCAGTTGATAGGCAAATGAATAAACCTTCCGAATGCGAATGCATAAAAAAATACAACAATAATAGTTTAGGCTAAGCACGTGTCGCACTCTTTAATGGCATGCAAAGTGAAGCAAAAGAGAGAGAGAGAGAGAGAGAGAGAGAGAGAGAAAGAGAGATACGAATACATTTGTATATATCCTGTTAGTTAAAGATACATTATCTCAATAGATATTCACGGAGATTTGCAGCAGCCAAAGACAGCTCTGCATATCATAGAGTCTGCGCTTGAACCACTTGCGAATTATAAACGAATTTCGTAGAGTTAGCTTATGCATGGCTTGATCTGATTGTATCTAGGGAAATTCGGTAAGCTCACAAAGCTGCATATTTAATCAGTTGCAGACATGAAGGACAATGGTTATATACATGTCATTAAGTTCACGCTTAAACTACTTGCGAATTATAAACGAATTTCAAAACTGATTTTACAGCTTCTTCAGCTGCCGATATGAAGCCAAAGCGAATGCGTTACCTTTAACCAAGTTCACGCTTAAACCACTTGCGAATTATAAACGAAAACTTTGTCAATTGTAAATAAAAGGCCAAAATGAAGTCAGCTTTTGGCTGATAACACTTTTACAGTTCATTAAAGCACATTTCAGCCGAAATATCACTTTCTTGCCTCTAGAAACAGCAAAATGGGAACACGCCAGCTCAGCAGAAATTTAGTGCAATATAGTACACAAAAACTAAAGAACTGAAGAACTGTCAGCTGTATTCAGAAAAAAACCCGAACAGTTGTTTCAACAACAGAGAGAGAGAAGGAGAGAGAGGGGGAGAGAGAGAGAGAGAGAGATTGTGTGTGCTAGATTCAGTTATAATAAATGATATATTTATACGCAATATTTTGAGCTGTAATTGGGCTGTGAAAAGAATACGAAAATGGCAAAGAAATATATAAAAACTGGCATGGTATAAATATATGACACAAATATATGTCATATATATAATATATGTTAGCTTCAATTCTTCCTGCAGCAGATATAGCTGAGTTACACACACAATTGGCTGGCCTGTGGTATGCTGTGGCCTCTATAGATCTATAAATACGACTATGAAAATGCTCAGGCTATAAATATGTATGTGTGTGTGTGTGTGTGTGTGTGTGTGCAGGTGACTAATGCCTGAGAATCTGGGGATTGCCGCTGCCAACCAACACACGTGCCCCTCCTGTGTCTGATTTATGGATTTAAGTGGCTTTCAAATCTCCGAGTTTGAGATTGAGAAGTGATTTTCCACGAGCTGGGCCCGAGCTGGGCTTCAATTTTATTTAGCTGTTGGCAATTTTAATAAATTGTTTAAATTTCATTTATTATTTAATTTATTTTGTAGCTTTTTTTGCAGCTTGTCAGCGCAAAATGTCAAGACGAGACGTGAGTTTAATGCACCCGGACCGTGCCGAGCCGGAGAGAGAGAGAGACGGCGTGCGTATGCACGGAGCGTAGGTGCGAGGGAGCTGCAGCTAGACGGCAACAGCTTTCAAATGTAATTTGTATATAAGGCCGTAAAGTGCGGGCATAAGCAATTTAATGCCTATATAGGGTATATATACAGGGTATATAGGCAGGCGGCAGACGCTTATCAACATCAATCACAGCCCGAGGGTTCATTAGACCAGGCGGAGCACGTGCAATCGCTCCTGCGGCAGGGAAGGGCCCATTGGGGCATACGCTACACGAAATCATCTAATATATACCTCCATATACTATTTTCATTCAGCAAACACTCGACTAATCAGTTTTTCGTTCAGTTGCGGGTCAAAGCTTGTGGAATTGACGTGTTTGTATTAACGATTAAGTTGCTCGAATGGAATTTACAATTCGGCATTACAAAATTTGCCTACTTTGAAATCGTTCGTTCATTTATTAACATAATTTCGACAATGTACACTCCCTAGGCTAACATTTGCCCCACCTCCCCCCTCCCTTCCCTTTCGTAACTGCTTTTGTAATTTCACATTTCACTTTCTTCGACGTGCGGAGTCGAGTCTGTTGGCTACGTGCCATTAAAAATTGGCTATGGCCATCAAACTTTATAACGAGCATTATGCAATCGACCTGCCGACAGTGACGACAATAAGTAACTGCATCGAATTATATGACGAAAGCAAAGAGCTGAAAAAAACAAGTGAATAGTTGAGAGTTCATTTATAAAGCAGACTCGAATCGATTTGAAGTGCAAAACACAAGAAATTCTGTTAAGAAGCTTTCAGCAAAGCTGCACTTGTATAATTCTCAAGCAGTTCTGGCTGGCACAAAAGCTTGCGCAAAAGTTCTCGCTGACTATCTCTCCCATCTTTTGACTAATATCATTTTTTGCCTAATGAGGCTACTTTGACTATTCGCTTTTTAATCAAACACAATCAACATAAATCACATTTGAATGTACTCTATTTTTGTTGATGCTTCCGTTTATGTGGGTTATAATTAGAATCGAAGAGCATAAAAGGCACAAAAAAAAAAACGAAAACGAAACGAAATCGAAATTGAATTAATTCAATAGCACTCGAGACCTAAAAGAAGAAGCTGGAGATTACGTAATGCTGACGATCTTAAAAAGAGTTAAGAGAAAAAAGGGTAACAAATAAATTGTGAAGTTGGGCAAATAAGTCAAAGAAATATTTGCGCATTCTGAAGTGTAACAAAGTGTCGAAGCCCACGTTATATTATACTTTTTGTATACTCTTGCATAGGGTATAACAATTTCGTCATTCAGTTTGTGAGGAGACATCTCCGAAGCCATAAAGAAGTATATATCTATTGTAGATCAGCATCTGCAGTCGGGTAGATATAGCCAAGTTCCTTCCTTCCCTCTGTCTGTCTCTCGACAGTCTCTCGTACCCTTCCTTAGGGTATTACAATTTCGTCATTAAGTTTGTGTGCAGACATCTACAAAGCCAAAAAGTATATCTATTGTAGATCAGCATCTGCAGTCGGGTAGATATAGCCAAGTCCCTTCGACCCTCTGTCTGTCTCTCGACAGTCTCTCGACAGTCTCTGGACAGTCTCTCGACAGTCTCTCTCGATAGTCTCTCGACAGTCTCTCTCGATAGTCTCTCGACAGTCTCTCTCGATAGTCTCTCGACAGTCTCTCTCGATAGTCTCTCGACAGTCTCTCTCGATAGTCTCTCGACAGTCTCTCTCGATAGTCTCTCGACAGTCTCTCTCGATAGTCTCTCGACAGTCTCTCTCGATAGTCTCTCGACAGTCTCTCTCGATAGTCTCTCGACAGTCTCTCTCGATAGTCTCTCGACAGTCTCTCTCGACAGTCTCTCTCGATAGTCTCTCGACAGTCTCTCTCGATAGTCTCTCTCGATAGTCTCTCGACAGTCTCTCTCGATAGTCTCTCGACAGTCTCTCTCGATAGTCTCTCGACAGTCTCTCGATAGTCTCTAGACAGTCTCTCTCGATAGTCTCTCGACAGTCTCTCTCGACAGTCTCTCTCGCCAGTCTCTCGACAGTCTCTCAATAGTCTCTCGAAAGTCTCTCGACAGTCTCTCGACAGTCTCTGGACAGTCTCTCGAGCCTCTCAGGCCGGTCATTCGGGCAATTCATATATTGAAATCTGCAAATCTGGATCGGGCAACCTTATCATCATATAACTGTCATAAGGACAATCGCTCGAAAAGTAGTTTCTCGTATTCTGTTTACCTAGATATTCCCCTCAAAGTCAGCCTTTGCGAACTTTATTCTTCTCACATTCTTCTCATCTTCTCTACCCTGGAAGGGTATTTAAGCTTCGGCTTGCCTTACTTTCTCGTTTTGCTATCAATTTTTTTGCTTTTCAGCTAAACGAATCGCTAGTTGTCAGCTCTTGAGAGATTTTTAATTGGTACTCCACGGACTCCTAGCTGGTTTCGGGTGCTAGGCAAATACATAGATGTATGTATGTGGGCTGCTCTGGCTATAAACTTAATCAGCTTAAAGCCAGCCTCGTGTGTTGGAAGTCAGTCGAGCGCGTTAGCTACAGCTCTGCCCACACCCACACACACACACGCTCACACACATGCACACACACACACACACACACACACACACATGCACAGCGTATTAAAAATAGAAATTCAATTTCAATTATAGTTCTGCGGCTTAAGGCACTTAACCGCGCCGCAAGATGTACTCAAGTGCATCCATCAGATACAGATAGACGGCATGAGAGAGCGAGCGGAGCGCGTGTTCCGGTTCGCTATAGTCAGGTATTGCTTTACTTGCAGCACGGAGGAGCTCAGCTCATGCTTGATTTATGATGCTCGACACATTACGCATACGCCGCGTGCGACAAATGCCGCATAAATTGCAGCCGACACTCAATTGTTGTCGCTCGCTGTTTTACTTTTCAGTTTCCTGTGGAAATACCGAGATGAAGTTGAACTTAATGGGAATTTGCGCATTTCAGCAAATGTACGAGAAGAAATGATTTGATTAAGTATATATAGTTAGTCTCAATAAGCTTGTCCATAAAATACTCTGCTCATTACCCAATGAAAGACAAATGAATAATGGAATTATGTGAAGTTGGATTTGATGAAAGGACTTCCTTTTGAATAGGATACTTTCCAGTTAGACGAGTTGGGAAGTTGGATTTGATGATAGGACTTCCTTTTGAAAAGGATAATTTCCAGTTAGACAAGTTGGAAAGCTTCAATTGCATAGATTGGGTTTAGTCTGATATGCTCTTTCTGTCAACTACTGGCAGGGTATATCTACAGCTGTAGATAGTAGATGATCTATATCATAATTTAACTTCCTTTTGAGTAGTCTAGTCTAGCTTCTAGTTTGGCTGGCAGTAAAGGCATTCAACAACCAAATCTGTTGGGTTGGTTCCTTTAAGACCTCTTCTTCACCAGCTCCTTAGCAGCTTCCTTGCCAGGATGTTAGGATGATTGTGGAGTTCAAATAGGTAGTTCGCCTTGTGTCTGCCTCTTAAGGTCCTTTAGCATGTGCGAATATAGTCAGCCTTGACCTGACTGTTGCGAACTCTGTTCAAGCCTTTATTCAAAAGCACAAAAGTTCAAATGATTTCGATTGCTTTGCTACTTTCCCACTTTGCTCAACAGCAGAACTTCTTGCAGCAGAATTTCAACCTAAGTTAGGCCCTTCAATTAACCTTTAACTTAAGTTCGTCAAGTTCCATTCCAATAACTCCCAACTTGTTCACACTTTCAACAGATCCTTTATACTAAATACATATGTACTTTATGTACTACATAAGCAATATATAAACTAAATAATGCACCTTATATTAAGTAATACATGTACTAAGAGTGTAATATACATATATATATATACTCAGCAAAAAAGTCTCATTATTTTACAGCCCAAAAACCCGCTGAAAGTTCATTCAACGCGTCGCGTTTTTTGACTTCATTTGCTCAGTTTTTTTAGTTTTTGTTTTTTGTTCGTGGACTTTGCTACGGTTTGTTCGTTGCGCTTTAGTTGGTCTCTGTGTCAGTCGAACTTTAAAAAATGCCAGCCATATAACTGTATATGTGTGTGTGTGTGTGTGGCAATGTGGCAAACATTCTGCGCACACACACACAGCTGCAACAGTTGCAACTGCAACCGAAACTGCGCTTCGTTTGATTTCTGCCAAAGTGAAAGGAGTTTTTGTTTTAGCAAACATTCATTTCAAGTTTTTTTTTTCGTTTTCATTTTCGTTTTCGTTTTTTCTTTAATGCATTTATCAAATTATTTATTGTTATTATTTCTGGCAAATAATTGGCTTTGCAAATGTTACAAAGTTAAATCATTTTTTGGTGGGCAACTTCCTGGAGTTGCACGAAAAACGTGCCGCCCAATTTGTAGATCAATTGGGCTCTGGGCCAAATGGTGGGCGTTTGCCTGGTGAAAGGCTCAAACAGAAGATGGCCTAAAAGCAGCTTAAATGTGGGTTGAAACCATCAACAATCGCATCGATTGAGCAATTGCTTTGTGGAGTCAGCCCCAAACAAGACCAAGACGAGAATACAATATTTCTTCCCCAATAGAAGAAGCCAGCTGTGGGCGGGGTTGTTGGCATTGCGTGTCACATGATGCACATGCAAAGCGCATGTTCAACCTTTTGCGATAACACACGAAAACAACAACAGCAGCAACAGCAAGAAGAAGAAGAAGAGGAGCAACAGCTGCTGGTGAAAATGAGCGGGCAACGAACAACGCTTTTCACTTAGCAAACAAACCAACATACAAACAAACAACAATTGCCAATGCCCAACCCCAAAAGCAGCCTCAAGCCTCAAGCCAAAAACTCAGCCACAAAGTTGCTGCTGTTGTTGTTGCTGCTGCTGTTGCAGTTGCAATTGTTGCTGCTGCATTTGCTGCTGCCATGGCAATTGAATGCCTTGCGAGCAGCAGCAAGAAAAAATATGAGCATGCACACACACAACAGTCTGTACCTGTGTGTGTGTGTGCGTGTGTGTGTGTGTGTGTGTGTGTGTGTGTGCGAGTGTGTGTGTGTATGTGTGTGTGTGTGTGTGTGTGTGTGTGTGTGTGTTACAATGCCCCCAAGTCATGCACATGCACATGCCAAAGCATTGCGCCACAATCAACAAAAGCAGCAGCAGCTACAACAACAGCAACAACAACAGCAACAACAGCAGCAACAACAGCAGCAACAGCAACAGCAGCAACAACAACAACAACAACAATAACAACAACCACATTCAACCACCTGATCGTAGCTAAAAGTGCAATTGCAACTGCAACTGGCAACATCTCGTGAGATTTAGACAAGAGTTTGTGGCATTTTCTTGTTGTTTATATATAAATATATAGTATATATACATATATACATACATAGATATATATCTATATATTTCTACACCAGAAGCTACATATTACAGTTAGACTTTGTTGTTGCTGGGCGTTCATTAAAGCCAAGCGCCCAAGCCACATCTATTAATCGACAGCTTGCAGTTGTAGCTAACAAAATATCAAGTATACGCATAGTATAAATCCCAAGATTTGCCTGCCTTGCAAGAATACAAGAGAAGAGTAACAACTTTTGCAACTTGGCTAAGAATAAGAAACTAATAAGAAAACTAATAAGAAACTCATAACTAAATAAAACTATGTACATTAGTTGCTTGAAACTTACAACAAATTGTTTCTCTCAGCGAACCCTTAAACAGAATTTTGATTGACTTTTCTGTTTGTTTTCTTCTTGGTTTTTGTTCTCTTTCAAATCTCTCTCTAGCGATGTTTTTCATCATTTACTGCATTTTTTCATACTTTCTTTAGAGTGTACTTAAAAGTTTCCCTAAACTTTTAACTCATTTTTGATAGTTTCCCATAATTTAGTAGTATTTTAACTAAACTTAGTCTCAAGGAACTCGGGAACCTCTCCAAAGTTGGTTTCTATGATAATCAAAAGCAGCCTTGATGAACTTGGCTAATATTTAAGCTAGAGTTAATTAGTTTCAAGTCTAATTTGACCAAATCTAAACCCAGTTTGCACCCAATATCGAAATCCATGAGAATGAGAATTAGACAAAAAAATTTATTAAAAAACTGCCTTTTCTTTCAAGCAAAGTCTTAAAGGCTTAATATCAAAGTCTTTAAGGCTTAATATCTTCAAGGCTTTTATCTATCGATAGGAAGAATCAAAGATTTGAGCTGATCAGCTCTTATCGATAGCAATCAGCTGTTATCGATAGGAATCATCTCATAACGATAGCCACTCAGCTGTTATCGATAGTACATCAGCAGTTAACGATAGTATATCAGCTGTTATCGATAGCCACTCAGCTGTTATCGATAGCAATCAGCAGTTATCGATAGCCACTCAGCTGTTATCGATAGGAATCATCTCATAACGATAGCCACTCAGCTGTTATCGATAGCAACCAGCTGTTATCGATAGCAAATGAGCTGTTATCGATATCAAATCAGCTGGCTTCTATCGATCTACCGATACGCATTTTTGGCGCTGGGCTTTGGCTTTTATCTATTGTCGCGGCATTTGCATTTGCGCCCCTTTTGTTGTTAACGCCAAGAAAGTGAAATCTTTGGAAACGCGCTTTTCCTCACAGTTAATAATGTTGTTGTTGTTGTTGTTGTTGGGGCCAAACAAATTTCACAGCAGCCGCAAAAACAAAACAAACAAACAAACAAATATATAAATACAAAAGAAACTGTGTTTGCGGTCGTCGAAGTGAGTTTTAGTTTTAGTTTCAGGTGCTGTTTTTGCAAATGCTAAAAACGCGATCGTAAAGCTATTTATACGTTTGTTTTACTTACGAGTTCAGAATTGAATAACATTCACAAATGATTCATTGTGATTCAAATGATTCGAATGCGCAATGGCTTACCTGCAAATAGAAGACAAAATATGCAAACGAGGCGTCAGTAAAAATGCTTTTCAAATAATTCAAATAACATATTCTAAATCAAGCGCAACAAGTGAAGAAAAAAGGAAAACATATGACATAACGAATAGCGTATGCTCTTACAAATGTATTTGTGTTTAATAAGCGAGATGGAAGTTGGAGTATATTAACAATTGGTAATTGGATCCTAGCCAAAGAGCTTTAAGGAATCTTTATACCATGAACTCCGATCCTTAACCTTTGACAAGCTGTCATGCCTGTCGTACTATGATACCTTCTGGTATCTGGTGCCTCCTTCTACCTTCGCCTGGAGCACAAGGAAATAGCTGTACAAGAATTCAGTCACAGCTTGGCACAGCTTTGTCAAAGCATATAGACTCCAGAAAAAGGCAACTTCGATGACTTAATTATAATACCCCTTTCTGCTAAGAGTATCTGAAAAAGGCGTCATAAAGTGTCTCCAAAGACGCGCGTCATTCAAACTCATGTAAAAGTCAAATCGGCAACGAAAACAAAAAACAGAAGAAAACAAAAGAAAACAAGCAAAGTGTTCGCAAATCGCAAGTGCCCGACTGTGGGATACCCTGGACCTGGCAACTAGCAAATAGAAGACAATTGATTTGTATAAACTATTCTAGAAACTAAATGTCATCTTAGATGACTCTAGCCTTTAAGATCCAAGAGATTTGCTTTTAAAATGCTATTACATATCGATCGTTATCGATTGTTATCGATTGCTTGGACACGGGTCAAATCGATTATTATATCGATTATCGGAAATAAAGTCATATTGGCTCTAGAAGGACCTACATTCAGATCTTAGATCTCTAGATCTCTAGATCTTATAGGCTCTGAGACAGGACAGACAGAAGGGCGGACAGTTAGACGGACTTGGCTAGATCGACTTGTCGATTGATATTGATCAAGAACATATACATATATACTCTATGGACTTGGAGATGCTTTCTTCTGCCTGTCACATACATTCCCACAAAACGCATATACCCGTTTGCACATTTTCAATGGATTCAGGTTATAAAGAAAAAACAACTAACAAAAGTGGAAAATTCAAATGAAATAAATTACGCACCGTCTAAATGTGAAATGGTATTTAAAAATATACACAACAACAACGACAGCAACAACAACAACAACAACAACTTAGACAACAATCATAAGAAGAAGACAACAATAAGAAGAAGAATAAGACAACAACACGCTGAGGCTAAAATAAAAATCTTGAGCGCTTGACAACCGTCCAAATGAAATGTGGACGCGATTCTGAAAGTTGCGGCGGGGGGATGCGACGTGGGCCGCGACGCGTAAACAAAATTTAAATAAAAATTCGCCAATTTGTTGTTGTCGTTGTTGTTAATGTATTCAAGGCAAACGTGCCAAAAAATAAAAAGAATTGAATGTATAAAAGAGTTGCCTTAAATAAATTTTGATTTTGTTTTCGTTTTATTGAGAAACAAACAGAAAACATTTTGTTCGCTTCTCTTGTTTTGGGCCACACTCGAATTGGGTTTAGTTTAACAAGTTGTGCTCTACTCTAGTTAAATTTAAAAACAATACAAATATTAACAATTATTTATATTTATGCACATATATGTTTCATTTAAACAGCTGCTGCAGCTGTTTCCCCTGCGCCTGAGGCCCACTTTTCAACTATTCTCTCATATGAATACAACCCAACAATAAGAATTTAGGTGGGATTCATAACTGGAACAAGCCGCAAAGTTTGTTGTTCATTTAATGTTGTTCTTCGCGATCAAAACAGCTGTCAGCTTCAACTATATAGATAGTACCTGGTACCCCTCCCCAAAAAGAGACCCATTGAACTCGGCCCCTATAAAAGCCAGACTCCGTTTACTTGGTATGCAGGCTTTTTAAAGCTAGTTCTATATATATACTTAAGTTCGTTCAGGTTCTGCGACTTTATAACCATCCCAACCAAAAACATCCCTAAGGAACTCGGGTACTATAAGAGCCAGAGTGGAAAAACTTGGTATATGATCTCTGAGACTACAGTTCTTTATAAATACGTTAGCTCCTTAAAGTTCTAACACTCTTTCCCTATAGTTTCCAGAAATAGACCCATCGAACTTAACCAGACTCGGATAACTTGGCATATAAGCTTTTGAAATGTTGTTCTTCAAATATACTTAAGTTCGAGCAGGTTCTGACATTTTATAACCATCCCAACTGAAAATATCCCCAAAGAACTCGAGAACTACAATAGCCAGAGTCAAAAAATTTGGTATACCAGACATGAGACTATAGATCTTTATAAATACGTTAGTTCCTTAACGTTCTAGCACTCTTTCCCTATAGTTACCAGAGATAGACCCATTGAACTCGGCTCCTATAAGAACCAAACTCGGGTAACTTGGGATATTTTAGATTTGGAAATGTAGTTCTTGAAAAATACTTAAGTTCGTTCAGGTTCTGGCATCCCAACCAAAAACATCCCCAAGGAACTCGGGTACTGTAAGAGCTAGAGTCAAAAAATTTGGTATGCGTTCTCTGAGAATATTGTTCTTTATGCATACGTCAGTTCTCTAACATTCTAGACCTGCCTTCCCAAAGTCATATCATATCTATATCTCATTAAGCATATAAAATTTCTTCCACTTCTTCAAACAAAAACGTGATAAGCATTCAATAAACAATTCCATGGGAATAAGAATTAGTCTAAATTACTTGAATAGCTGCCTGTTGCTTTCAAGCAAAGTCTTTAAAGCCAATTTAACAGCCGTTTATTTGTTTGTGCTTAATTAGGCATTTTATCTAGCTAATAAAGCGCGCCAGAATATATCTTATATTGCCACGAAAAGCACTTTGGGCTAGTTATTTTGTATTTCGTACAGTTTTGTTTGTGTACAAGCTCATTTATTTATAATAATATCTGTTTATTTTTTGGCTGGCTGTGTTTTATTTGCTCAACGCAGCACGAAAATAGCCAAAAAATAATGAAGAAGAAGATGACGAAGAGTGCCTAAATAAATATTAAAAGCTGCCCTTAGCCCGCCTGCAGCAACAGATACAAATGTATCTGCAAGTGAGTTTTGTCGTTGTAGATACTTTTGTTGTAGATACTTTTTGTTGTAGATACTTTTTGTTGTAGATACTTTTGTTGTAGATACTTTTTGTTGTAGATACTTTTGTTGTAGATACTTTTGTTGTAGCTGCATCTCGCGCCTGAGTCGCCTTCTGGGTCATTGCTGCGTCTCTTAACCCTCTGTCTGTTTCCCTCTCCCTCTCTCCCCTCTCAACCTCTCCCTCCCTCTCTCTCTCTTGCTGCTCGCTCTTGGTATCTTAACACAGCCTTGTGTTTGACCACTTTGCTGCTTGTTGTGTTTGAGTCTTAATTAAATTAGCATTTGGCTGGCTTTTCATTGTGCTCTTGTCCTTAACCGACGCTTTGGCTTCTGCATACGAAAAGCAACAACAACAACAACAACAACAACAATAAGAAGAGCGATAAACTGCGCCCATTTTTTTTAATTAGAACGCAGCCAACAACAATGCAAATTCGCTGACGTTCAGCGAAGTTCGACATCGTCGTATAATGTAATCAAAGTCAAATCGCGCAATGCACACACACACACACACACACACATATGTTAATGCCGCAGCCGTGCTGCATATAGCCAGTGCATAAGTATCTATGTATCTAAGTATCCAAGTATCTAAGTATCTAAGTATCTATGTATCTAGTAGTACGTGTGCTGAGCTCGAAGCTATTTAGCTATTTAGCTGTTTAGCTATTTAGTTTGTGCATGAAATACCCGACGGACAACGCACTTGGCGACCTTCGCCGTGTACGCCGCGGCATACGTAGCTCAAGGTTAACAATCAATAACAACAACAACAACAACAACAAGAACAACAACAAGAACAACAACAACAACAACAAGCAGCAGCAACAATAAAGATAAAAGCGCATTAACTAGAGCAAGCGCCGCCCGCCTGCTCCGGTATTTGGCTTTGGGTTGCATTTTAAAAAAGCTCAACTCGCCGTGCACCAAATCCGGAAAGTCGCAAAGTTCGGAATGAAAACTGACACCCAACAAAAAAACTGCTTCTTTATAATATGTATGTAAGCGAAAAGAAGGGGTTATACGAATATGCAATGCCCTTGCAGCGAGTTGTCCTTGTCATGAATGAAGGATGTATCTTTCACCAAAGATTGACTTTTAAGAGGAGAGACAAGTTCGCATAGAAACGGACAGAGGGAGAGGCGGACGAAGGGACAGAGGGAGAAGGGGACTTGGCTATATCAAGTCGTCTGTTAAGGCTGATCTAGAGTATATATACATACTATATGCCCTACACACGAGATGACAAAGTTATAATACCCTCTAAAAGGGCATGAAAATTGCATAGTTTATCATCCGTCAAGATCCATTCGATGCAGGGTCCTATCTCCTGCGCTTTTCCCGAGAGTTTTCCTCTCGTGCTTTGAAAATGGAATCTTATTGAATCTCATATTACAATAAATATTTTCCGGCAAACATGTTTTTTTTTTTAGACAATTTTCGTTAGTTTCTTTGATTTCCTCGTGTGCATTTTCATGGCAATTGAAATGCATTATTAAAACTTGCGACGCTTTTTTATGGCCCTTTTTCCGCACAGATGCTTAACACATAACTCTCATTGGCGAAAGGCTTCCTATAAGCCAAGGTTTGTTTTTTTTGTCTGTTTAGTTGCCCAACCCCAAAAAGCCAACTTGCAACTTGCAACTTGCATTGTTTCGTTGTTGTTGTTGTTGTTGCTGCTGTTGTTGTTGCTGCTGTTGTTGTTGCTGTTGATGTTGTTGCTGTTGTTGTTGTTGTTGCTGCTGTTGTTGTTGTTGTTGTTGTTGCAGTTGTTGTTTGTGGCACTTGTGTGACTTTAGGCCAAGACTTAATTGCACATTGCAACAAAAAATAACAACAACAAACACTTTGCGTGCGATTTCGTTCGTGACTTGGAACAAAAAACAGATGAAAAATCTCTTGGAAAATAAACAAAAATTGGTCGCTTTAATGACACACACAGAGCACATAATACACACACCTGGCACACACACAGAGCAAATAATACACACAGACACCTGGCATACACACACACACATACACCACATAATACACACACACAGAGCACATAATACACACACCTGGCACACACACACAGCTCATAATACACACAGCTGGCACACACACACCTGACACACACACTCACACACCTGGCCATTTTGAATAATTCTTTGGCCAGCTTCAGTTTCAGTTTCAGGCCCCAATTGAATTCCAGCCGTGTCTCAGCTGTAGATCTCTTATGCAAGATCCATTATAATCTATTATAACTGAATAGCCTGCAATTATATTTACTCAACTCGCCCCCCATCAACATCATCATCATCATCATCATCATCATCATCATCATCATCATCATCATTGTCATCATCATCATCGTTGTCAAATTTACATATGTAAGATATTTGGTTTATTATCAGCGGCCCACTCTAGCCCCATTCCCGCCCCCCTCGCAGCCGTGCGCATCTATTTGCATACATTTTGTTTCGGGTTCGTTTCGGTTTACCCATTTACCCATTTTACTATCTGGTAAACGCTTGTTTAGACCCCACAACTAATTTGACACAATTACTTATCGGCTAAATGCAAATGAAATGTACGCGGGGGTTTTCTTTTGATTTGGATGTATGCCAAGGTATTTTGCACTTAACTTCAAGCTTACTTTGTTATTTTACTTTACTTTATTTTTTACTCTAAATACAATAATTCGGCTTGTACTTTATCCTCGACAACCAATTGGGAGCATTAGAGCATTGCTCAGCTTAAACCAGTTGTGAATTATAAGCTAAAAGTGGTTTAAATGCAAGCTATAATTACCTAATATGGCTGTAGCTTATGTCTATACTTTATAATTGATTTACTCCATTATTTTTAGCTTAAGTAATGATTTTGCCACGCCTCCTTCTTCGAGAATCTAACGTGTGTGTTTTCTACCTGAGTTCAACAATAAGCGGCTGCTGTTTTTCGGTGTATGGCAATACAATGCGTAGGCCATTTACCTATCGCATATCCAGATGTAAGTCTAAAAAGCCCCCCGGGCTAGAGTTAAGAGATTATATATTTGCCATGTGCCAAGAGCTTAGACAACAACAACAAGAGGAACACGAAGCACAAAGTTGTTGCTGTATGACTTTGAATGGGGTCAGAAGCCAACAAACATCTCAGTAACGGAGCGTGTGCCACACGAGACAACACACACACAAACACACACGCACATTCATCAGTTAAGTTAACAGGTAGATGCTGGCGCAGCGATTGGCTAATTTTAAAAGCAGGTTATTAACCTCAACGGTCGGCACATAAAACAAATAAAAAATAAGATAAATATCAGCTAGTTCATATGGATCCATCAATCCATAAGCCAAATACAACCAAACACATCTATTCAAACAATTTGCATTGCGTGCGCCTGCAAACAAAGGGCCACAGCTGTTGAGTTTCATAAGAACCCCCCCGCGTCTTCCCTTTTGACACCTAAGCTCCATCGCGAACCGCCCCACCCCGCCCCACTCTAACTTGTTTATAAAGTCAGTCTAAACGGTCTGTTGACTATAATATGCATGTTTGCACGACGTTCGCTCCAAATAAACTCAATATTGTTTGTCTACTTTTTTCGTAACCACAAGGCAAATAATTGCATTCCAGAACTATGCACAACATGGTTGTGGACAATCGATATTATCAATTGATATTCGAGCAGGGCGCAAAACACAAACCACAGAAAAGAAGAAGAGGGCAAACGCAATAAATTGTTTACATAATCGTTGTCAGTGACAACGAATCTTGAGTAAAGTACACTGAGAAATAATACGCACATATACATTTAACAGAATTCGAGATAAAGCTCGAAGTTTATGATACATTTCCCGGCTTTGAACGAGCCAAGTTCTTTGATTGTCAATCAATCAATCAAAAGAAACCTTCTAATTTATATATTAATAGTATAGATAAGCTAATTTAAGCTATATCAGAGCCCAAAACTCAAGTATGTTTGCCCACAAAGAGCTCAAGACGGTACTGCATTCTGTGATCATCAATCAGTCAATCAATCAGCAGATACATCAATAGACAACAATAACTTATGATAAATATATTATTGTAGCTAAAGTCAAGTAAGATATTAGAGCTCTCAGCTCAAGTAGAGCTTTTTAAGAAATAGAAAGCCTTAAGCACATTGAGGTGCTTTCTGTATTCAATCAGTCAATCAATCAGTCAGCACAAATAGTTTACTAATTGAAGACAATAAATTGATATACATATATTATTGTAGATTGTATATAAGATATCAGAGCTCGAAATTCTAGTAGATTCGACTTTAAAATGCAACTGTTTTCCTTGTTCAATCAATCAATCAATCAATCAGTCAGAACAAACATGTTAATCATTAGAGATAAATATACCGTAGCTAAGCTTATGAGACATCAGAATCCGTCATTCTTAGTAGATAAGCTAGCTCAAAGATTGAACTGTTTTCCTTGTTCATCAATCAATCAATCAATCAGTCAGAACAAACATGTTAATAATTGGAAATAAAGCTTATGAGACATCAGAAGCCAAAACTCTTAGTAGATAAAATTAAAACTAGCTCAAAAGTGGACCTTTTTCTTGTTCATCAATCAATCAATCAGAAAATAGAGTTGAATATTCAAAGATAATTATATTAACATCTTAATGTAACTTGTTTATAAGATATTGGAACTAAAATTTCGTTCAGATTTGTACTCTAAAGCTCTAAAATGGAACTGGATTTAGGGACTTTCCTACTTTTATAGCTCAATTAGATGTTAAGCAATTAAAACCCATTTAGAAATATGTGAATTGGAGCACAATATCAAATATTTGAATATATTTGATCGCATTTTTGTCTGGGGGACCCCATTGAGAGTCCAATTGGGCAGCATTTGGCAACGTGCGTTGCCTGCACAAATGACATCGAAAAGGAAAAAGACAACGAATAAAATAGGTGCAATAATTGTGCCAAGTGTTATATATACACACACACACACACACACACACACACACACACACAAACAGATAGATATATATTTAGACAGAGCAATGTAATGTAATGTAATGTAATGTAATTAGTGAGGGTTTGCAGCGTCAAAATGTAATTTGCGCTTGTGAAATGTGTCCGTGTCTGTGTCCGTGTCTGTGTCTGGGCCTGGGTGTCTGTCACACGTGACCCGCGCAGCACACCCCACAGCCCACAGTACAACCCCCCGCCCACGTCAGACACACCCCGCAAAGCACGCAAAGCTGCCAAATGCAAAAACTGACCAAGTCATTAGGTTTCACTGCGCGCCACGCTAACGAACCCGGATATACATATATAGAAAAATATATATCTATATGTATATACATATACTCCATATGTTATATATACATACATATATGAGTGTGTGTGTGTGTGTGTGTGTGTGTACATTAGGCATGTACATATATTCGCATGGCACGCATATTTGTGTCGATTTGGAATATCAATTTCGTATTTCGTATTTCGTATTTTGAATTTGAATTCAAAATCGAATTCGAATTGAAATTGAAGTGGAAATGGAAATTCAAAATTGAAATTCAATTCGATTGGCATTTAAAATGTGTCTCGATGTGCGAGATTGAAATAATTGTCGGAGCTAAGTTTTGTTTTTGGGCCTTTTGTTTTGGGCCTCTAAATTGAGCAAAATTCTTGGCACTTAATGAGCCACAACAAGAGCAACAAAATGTCATAAACAAGCATAGCAAAAGCAACAATGCTCGCACAGCAGATACCCTGTACTGTAATCAGGTCGTTTGCTCAAACAAATGCGATACGCAATCGATTTTTATCGATACGTGAAAGTTGCGCGAAGATATAGTATAGGTAGGAAATATTTATTTTCCTCAAATCTCCGAGTTTCACAAATCGATATTTATCGATATTTTTCTAAGATATTAGTACTTAGCGCTCTCAACTTTAGATTCAAACTGATTTTTATTGAGTTTATGGAACGAAATGGAAGCTTTATATGAGAATTCGCATTATCAAAAACACAATATACGAAATACAATTGAAATATAACGTATTTGCGCTCCAAAAGTTAGATTTTAGATCGATTTATATCGATTTTTATCGATTATACAGAAAGGAAAGGGTTTCATTTGAAGAGAATTCCCATAATCGTAAGCGCGAGATAAACAGGGTTAATTATGTATTAAGTTGCCTTCACTTTAAATTTAAAATCGATATTAATCGTTCGATATTTATCGTTCCATATTTATCGTTCGTTATTTATCGTTCGTTATTTATCGTTTGAATTTGCATAACATATTTGAATCAAAATCAAGGATCTTATGCTAACTTAACTATTAACTAGTGCATGCAATAAGCATATATATGTATGTCGAATATGCCCCCTGCTGCCAGACATATGTATATATGTCTATTATACCCCATTTAAAGTATTCTTAATGGGTGTGCGGGGTGTGTGTATGAAAAAAAAAACAACATTTTTAACGAGCTACGCATCGGGAAAACTTTTCAGCGCCATATGCTACCGTTGCAAATGGGCTGCGTGTATGTGTGTGTGTGTGGGTGTGGGTGTGGCTGTGGCTGCCACTTGTGGGTGGCTGTGTGTGTGTGTGTGTGTGTGGTCTAGCAGCTCGAGGGTGGGGGGTTTGGGGCGTGTCTTATGGGCGTGACATTTACCTTTGCATTGCTGTACGTAGCTGCTGGGGCAGCGCTGGCAGCGGCAGCTGCTGACGTTGAGGCAGATGAGTCGAGCCAATTTTCCGGTTTCATTTAAAAAATCTGTTGTGCGCGGCAGAAACCGCACAAAAATGTTGCACAAAGAAAGAGTTACAAATATTTCAAGTGCGCACTTTAGTTGGGCCGCGGAACGTTGCGGTGCGGGGGGCGCGCTGTGACAACTTTTTAATTGCACTTGCACTCACTAAATTGCTCTTCTTCTAGCTGCTTCTGCCTGCTGCTGTTGTTGTCTAGATTTTTGCACTGCACAAAACACACAGAGACACACACACAAAGACAAATAGTATAACACGCGAAATGACACGAAACTCTGCGCGCTTTTATTTTCTTTTTTTCCTTTTCTTCGCTTTATTACTTAAACGCTTTTTGGCACACACGCACACAGCTGCACTTTAGTGAGAAGCGGCCTCTGGCGGCTCAACATATGTTAGATTTAACGGCAGTCGATAGAGAGCAGCTTCAGTTGCAGTTGTTGTTGCTGTTGTTGCTGTTGCTTTAGCAAACATATGTTTGACCAGCCAGGCACGTAGGCAACTTTTGAAGGGTCGCCGTGACGAAAGCAATGGTGAGAGTAGGAGCAAGAGCGAGAGTGAGTGTGAGAGCGAGCGAGAGTTTATGCAAACAGGAGTAGGCAGGAGGCGTGAGTATGTAGTTACGTTGTAACGGTAACGTTGTAGGCAAAGGCTGTGTTCTAGAATGTTCTCGACTCGAATTGAGCTGCCGCCTTGTTCTTTCTTTCGTCTGTTTGTGGCCTCTGAACGAACTACGCACACACTGCGTTATTTATGTAGATGGGGTCGTCTGTTTTTTGCACAAATTTCGCTGCTGGAGCTATCGATCTCGTATTGGTTGCTGCTGCTTCTGCTCTTCTCTCTACAAATACAACATATGTTTGTATGTATGTATGCTTAAATCTCACTCTGTATATATGCGTATGTTTTTGTAGCTATCTATTATAAATTCTTCTCTTTTATTCATATATATTTTTTTGCTTTTTTTGTTTGTGCGGCTCCGCTGTGGACTTGTTGGGGCTTTCGTGCGCGGTCACTCTCGTTGAACGACTGAATTCAACGGCAATCGTTGGTGGCATGAAACTTGACTACGCGGTAACCAAGCAAACGGCAATTGAGTGAAAACGCAGCAGCAGCAGCGGCAGCGGCCGCAACGGACGCGGCCGCAACAGCAAAGCTCTCAAAAGCACAAGCGCGACTCTTAAATTGAGTGAAAAGCACAACAAAACAGCAACAACAACAACAAAACTTGTCAAGCATTGCGGTTGCCGCTGCCGCTGCCGCCGCTGCTGCTGCTGCTGCTGCTGCTGTTGCTGCTGCTGCTGCTGATCCCATTCGAAAGTTTAATTATATTTGCGCCACCGACACTAGTTGCTATGCTGCGGGCTGTTGCTATTGTTGTTGTTGTACTTGTTGTTGTCGCTGCTATTTGGATTTTCGAAACCGGCAAGGCGCACAACAACAACAACAACAACCACAAGAGCCATAGCCACAGCAGCGACTGCGGCGTCGCTGCGTTCGATCAGCAGCAAAGAAGCAACAAATTGTACGCGCTCATTGTTATGGTGCTCGCTGTGTCTGTGTGTGTGTGCGTGTTGGTATTGGTGCGTTTAGCAGCAGCAGCAGAATTACGTCAGAAATGCTCGCGCACACACACACACACACACACAAGCAAGCGCGCCGTCGGCAGCGACAAGCCGCAAAGCTTTGCACTAAAAGTTTTCTTATACGAATTTCGTGCGCCGTTCTTTTTTTCAATTCATGCGCGACCCAAAGCGACGCGACCCAAACACACACACACACACACACACACACACACATACACACACATACGCATGCCTTAGTTAGGCGCTCACTAAAAGCTGCACCGGCGACGTCGACGGCGACGGCGACGGCAAAAACCAACAAAAAAGCGAGCGAAAACAAAATTAAATTAATTAGAAATAAATATTGTGCACACGCACGCACACACTCGCACAGCTGTGCATGTGTGCGTGTGTGCGTGTGTGTCTGTGTGCGTAATTAATGCAATTCAATTTCAAGCGTATCGAAATGCCAGCCACAAAAACAAAAACAGCTCGACGCAAAAAAGCTAAGCGCAAAAAGCAACTGTAAAAATTGCAAATGAAACATTTGTTGATTTGTTTCTTTTTCTTTTTCTTTCTTTTTTTTCTTTTTGCGCCTTGTTATTTTTGCGTTCAGTGTTGATTTTGTACACTTTTGTCGCCTGCACCAAAAAGCGTTCTCGTTGTTGGCATTGTTTATTTGCATAGATTGCAATAAGTTAACTGTGTATTTATTTATATTTAACGGAACATCGAAATTGCTTTTCATTTAAACGAAAAATCTCTCTGAAATCCCATAGAAAAGCCCCCAAAAGAAAATCGCGTATACGCAGCGTGCACAACGCTTCTTCAAGTGCGCACACACACACACACGCACACACACTCGCACACACACACAGACAAGAGCTAACACCTCGTGTTAGTTAAACAAATTTGACAGCCACTTGGCTACTTGAGGCATTCAGAAAAGGAAGAAGAAGAAGACGCAAATTGTGTGTGTGTTGCACTTAAATTCGATTTGACACATGTGTGCGAACAAAATATTAAGGGTATGCCCGCTAGCTAATTAATAATTGTTAGCTAAATAAGCGCAAATATTAAGCGAAATGTATGGAATGCAAACAAGTAGGAGGTTTGTAGTCGGGAGCTCGCGTCTAGGGGATACCCTGAACCCCTTTTGTTCCAACACCAAATGGAGATATTTATACTATTCTAGAAGCTACATGTCAAGTTTGCTTATATTCGATATCGATTTCTATCGATTGCTTGGAAACGGAGTAAGTTATCGATTATCGGAACAAACTCGATCTGCGTAGGCATTAGAAAGACCTACAGCTAAGCTCAAGTCTCTAGCTCTTATAGTTTCTAAGATCCTTGCGTTCATACATGTGGACAGACGGACAGATGGACAGACAGACGGACGGACGGATGGAAGGACAGACGGTCGGGTCGACGGACAGACAGACGGACATGGCTAGATCGACTCGGCTGTTGATGCTGATCAACAATATATATCCCTTATGGGTTCGTAGATGCTTCCATCTGCCTGTTACATACATATGCACAAATACATTATGCCCTTTTTAACCATTTTCAAAAGGTATCAAAAAGTTTCAAAATAAATTCACTTTTTATCTATAAATCACCCGTGATACATTTAAATAGGGAATACCCTGCTTATTTCGAGCTTAAAATTGACATTGTTTTTCTTTTAGTTTTTGCTTTAATCAAAAGTTGTTTTTTTAATTATTTTCCATGGCAATCGTCTATTAAGTTAGTTAAATTCATTTATTTTTGGTGACATTGACTAATTTATCCAATGTGCGCCAGCAGCTACTCGTTGCATATAATCAAAGCCATATTTAATACACACCTATAAAAATATATAGACTGTATTTTACCTGTGTGTAGTCAATGCTTCGAGAATGTCCACAATCGAAAAGTCAAAGTCAATGGCAATGGAAGATACAAATATTTCATAAAATTGCCAACAAATTCTATGGCTTAAAGACATAATGTTTGTAATTAGTGTGTGTGCGTGCGTGTGTGTGTGTGTGTGTGTGTGCTGTTCTAGCAGCTACTTTCGATTGCTGATTGAGTGAACTGATTGATTGATTGATTGATTGGTTGATTGATTGGTTGATAGATTGGTTGATTGGTTGGTTGGTTCATTGGAAAAGTAAGTAAATCAGCCAATTTTTTGATAAACAGTTGAAAGCTGTGGCAGAGAAGGAAAATTAGACGGCTTTTATACCCTATACTCGGTTGAGAATGTGTTAAAAGGGTATATTGTTTCTGAGATAGAGTATGGAGCATGCAAAAGGAAGCACCCCATTGACCCCAATTGAGTATATATATTCCCGGTCAGCATCAATCGACGTGACGATCTAGCCAAGTCCGTTTGTCTGCCCGTCTGTCTGTCCGTCTGTCTGTCCGTCTGTCTGTCCGTCTGTCTGTCTGTCCGTCCGTTTGTCTATCCGTCTGTCGGTCCGTTTGTCTGCCCGTCTGTCTGTCCGTCTGTCTGTCCGTCTGTCTGCCGTCTGTCTGTCCGTCTGTCTGTCCGTTTGTCTGTCCGTTTGTCTGTCCGTCTGTCTGTCCCTCTTTCTGTTTGTCCGTCTGTCTGTCCGTCTGTCTGTCCGTCTGTCCGTCCGTCTATCTGTCCGTCTGTCTGTCCGTCTGTCTGCCCGTCTGTCTCTCCGTCTATCTGACCGTCCGTTTGTCTGTCCGTCTGTCTGTTCGTCTGTCCTTCTGTCCGGCTAAACGCAAGGATCTCAGAGACTTGAATTGGACGTGAACGTACGTAGGTTCTCTGAATGCCCGCGCAGTATGTGTTTCTAGCCGATAATCGATAACTCGACCACTTTCCAAGTAATCGATAAGAATCGATATCGAATTGAGCAAATCCCTTCGCTCTCTAAATACCCTATTTGTAATCTTCTTCAATATCTATAAGCCCTATTTTCACATAAAAAGATCTATATTATATGTATCTTAGAAGAAGTTTCTGATTTCTTGAGTAGAGAGAAGTTTTCAGGGCTTGTTTCGCGTTGTTTTCTTTTGTTTGTGCCTCGTAAATAACACAAGAAACGAATACAAATTCTTATCGATATTGATTGTAAAAGAAGGTGTAAGAATGTGAGTTTATCAACAATTCTGAAAATAAATAAAAGCACGTAACGATTCTGTGGGCTCAGCTAAAAGTTTTTAAGAGTTGCCTTCTTTATGGAGAGGGAGGGAGTGAGAGGGAAAGGGAGTGAGAGGGAGAGGGAGTGGTAGATAGAGGTCATGTAGTGCAAGAAAAGTGCGCTGAACTCAAGTGTTTTAAATTCTAGATGTATTATATATAGACATATAGACTTATATATATAAATGAACAGCAGATGTTGTAGCTTCTGTTGCTATCAGCTCGACAAAATACAAGCAAACAGGATGCATTTCTCGGTTATATTTATGAGGTGGGGGAGCTCTGCTTATCGAGAATTCGTGGCCCGACGCCCTTGACAACAACAGCTGTGTGTAGTTGGGTGTGTGTGTACGGGTGTGTGTGTGTGTGTGTGTGTGTTTGTTGCTAGGTTTACCTTTAATATGATTGCGGTTGCGGCTAATTGCAATTAGGCGGCCTGCACTAGACACGACACGTGCCAAAGTTCATAGAGAACGAGAGAGGGAGGAGAGAGAGGGAGGGAAGGTGGAGGGGGGTCTGTCACAACAAGAAAAGCCCACAAAGATATTTATTATTAGTTAGGTGCGACAGCTTCTAAGGCTTTAGGCCAATTCGCAAAAGCGAATTCCTTTTGGGCAACATGTGTGAGCGGCATGTGACTTGGGGCGTTAACTAACATATATATATATATATAAATTACGTTCTAAACTAAAACTGGAGCTTAAAGAACAGAAGACAACAACTAAAGCAACTGTCCGTCCGTCTGTCCGTTCGTCCGTCCGTTCGTTTGTCTGTTTGTGTTTTCTTGTCTGAGTTGTTGTCTGCGTGTTTTGCGCAGAATAAAAAGACCTTGCTTTCGATTTTCAAAAACGCACACACACAATACACACACACACAATACATACACACTCAGCACACACACACACACTCAGCACACACACACAGCACACACACACACACACTTGGCACACACACACAGCTCACTTGCGGTCGACAGTCACACTCAGTCGCACACACAACAAGAAAACGTTTAAATTGCTATTTTATGCATCTGAAATCTGACTATGGAATACCAACAAACCAAAAACGCAAATAAAAATTATGATTAAAAAAAACAATAATAATAATAAAAATAAAGAAAAAAAACATTAGCAGCAGCAGCAGAACAACAACTTTTGATAGATACAAAGCAAAGTCATTTAAAAATTGTATCAATGTTTTTTTCCTTTATTTTTTTGCGCCCCGCTGCCGACGCCCTGCCACACCCACAGCTCAGCTAGCAGCGAGAGCCAAGTCCAAGCCCAAGTCAAGCCAAAAAGTGCAACAACAACAACAACAACAACAACAACAACAACAACAACGGCAAGAGGCAACGGCGACGTCTCGATAACGCTTCACTGCGTTGACAGCGACGTTGACGTTGACGTTGACGTCGACGTCGGCAGCCAGCGTCAGCATCGACAGCAAGCGCTGCTGCTGCTGTCGTCGTCGTCGTTGTTTGTAGAACTTGTTGGCCAAAATGTTTTAGTTTAAATACCCTGTATTAACTAAAACGTGCTGTCAACTAGCGCTGGGCAGCTTCAGCTTGTAAATGTACAATCGATAGTTATCGATAGCTTAACTGTTTGCCTTCGTTATCGAGCGGGTTTAAACAATACTAACATCTGCTCGATTTTTATCGATTTCTTTGGCAGTTCATATTGGAAGCTTATGCCTGCAAGTGATCAAGAGTCTGCCATGATTCGAAATGTATCGATAACATTTGAAATTAATACGAAAAAATCTATCGATAACATTAAAAATTGCTACAGATAGCCATAACTGAAGAGCTTGTTGGTCAGTTTATATAAGTATTTTTGAATACCCTGCATAAACGAAAGCGCGCTGTCAACTAGCCCTGGACAGCTTCAGCTTCTACTCTTACTACCGATAGTTATCGATAACTGCTTTGCTTTGAAGTAAATTTGTAAACATTTTAATCGATACTTTTCGATGAAACTTCTAGAATTTAGATAACAGTTACAAATGAATGCTATCAAAGCCCATTTTGTCTAATGCTTAAGCAAAGATTATTGTAATTTTCATAAATTACAGGGTATTTCTCTAGCTAAAACGCAATGTATTCTGCATAAAGAGTACAATTGCGGACTTAAGCAACAACTTAGATTGTGTAACAAAGCATTTCCAAAATATTTACAGGTCAATTTTAAAGTTTCAAAAAAAGCAGGGTATCAGCTCGTTGAGCTCTTTAAAGTGCTCAAAAAACTGAATTAAAGAATTTATAGTTAAAATTGAGGCTTAAAACACAGAAAAATTGCAGTTAACAAGCTAAAAGTGCACACATGTGCATTACAGGGTATCTGCCAAGTCGAGTTGTGTGTGTGTTTGTGTTTGTGTGTGTTTTGTTGTTTGCCTTTAACTTGTCGACTTGGCTGAGTGGTTGTGGTCGATTGGTTTGTTGCCTGGCTTCGAGTTGCTCTTGGTTTGCCCTGTTCGGCCTATGCCAGGTTAAAATATAAAAGAGACACCTTTCAAGACTGGTTTAGTTATTGACTGCACACACACACACACACACACATACAGAGCAGTTGTGTGTGTGTGTGTGTGTGCCTTTGGCTGGCTTCTTGTTACAGCTCATTTGCTGCAAGACTTCTAAAAGCCACCAACTAAATGCAACAACTAATTCTGGACTGTGTGTAAGTGTGTGTGTGTGTGTGTGTGTGTGTGTGTGTGTGTGTGTGTGTGTGTGTGTGTGTTTAGTTGGGTGTTGGCTGCCAGCTGTTGTTGTGTTTGTGGTTGTGGTTGTTGTTGTTGTTGTTGTTGTTGTTGTTGTTGTTGTTGTTGTTATGGCTGCAATTGCCAACAAGTTAGAAGAATGTCGTTTATTGTTGACTGAATGCAAAGTGAATTGCTGAAATGCCTCAAGTGGAGTGGCCCAGCGAGCTGGCCAAAAGGGAGTGTATCTAGCTTGTATGTATATGTATGTGTGCTTGTGTGTGTGTGTTTGCTTATGCCAAGCTGCTGAGGAAGAAGTGCCGAGGATTTGGCCAAGAATCAACTAGACTCGGGCAAAGGCAGCAGCAACAGCAGCAGCTGCTGCTCGACTCTTTGTTTTGTTCGCAGGCTTTTGGCCTTATGTAAGACACGTTAATTACATTGGCTTTATGCAAGAATTTCAATTGCAAAAAGTGAAAGTCAACTGCAACAACAACAGCAACAGCAACAGCAACATCAACACATTACGTATACGCAACGTTGCGCCGTCGTGAATTGTTGTCTGTGGATGGGGGAATTGTTACTTTTGGCCAGATTTAAGCAAAAGATGCGCACATCCTGGATTCCAGACACGTTGCCAGAAACAAATTTACGAGCAACAAGAACGAAAGGCCAAGAAACGTGCAACAACAACAACAGCAAGACGAAGAAGAAGAAGAAGAACGACCTTAATTCTGTGGCAGGCACACATCGTCAAGAAACGACTCCAAGGGCAGCGACAATGCTGCCTGCACTCGACTCATAAACATACCTAAAGGCAGACATAACGTGTGTGTATATATATATGTATGTATGTAGGTATATGTATTGGTATACCATATGCAATTGTGGCTACACTTGAAGAAATTAAGTACCTAAAGCATGAGCCCTAAGGAACAATATTTGCCATAACAATAAGACATATGTGTGTTAAGGAAGTATTCAGTATTAAAGATGGATAAAAAAGACTTTACAAATGCCACAAATATATGCCTTATACTTGACACAGATATATTCTTTATGCGTGACATAGATCTAGAGGTCAAGCCATGAACAAAAAGCCAAACCTTATCAAAATTGGATGAGTTTTGAGCGAGGCTGGGAAATGTTGACCCATTTGCCGCCAAATTGATCTTCAGGGAGTTGGGAAATTGCGAATTATGTCTAAATACGATATTTGACTATTTGCACATGAATTTTGTGTGAAAGTCTTAACTGGTTGAGAATTACAAGCGTTGAGATAAAAACAAGGCAAAGCGAGCAAACTAGAGTCCGTTTTCTGTGTGATGCCAGGTGCTCATCAGCTTAACAGGGGGAATTTCACTTAATTACAATTCAATTACAATTCAATTACAATTCAATTACAATTCAATTACAACTTAATTACAATTCAATTACAATTCAATTACATTTTAATTACAATTTAATTGGAATGTAGCAAAAGTGCATAGAACTTTTTGGCAAGTGTAGCTCTTGCCTCGGCATCTATGGCAAACGCTCACTTTGCAGGCAAGCATTAGAATGGAACTGGTTGCAGCTGCTGCTGCTGCTGCATCAGTTGCAGTTGCAGTTGCAGTTGCTGCTGCTGCTGCAGCATTTGGCATCGTCTGAATTGTGTCCTAACACTTGGCGCAACGCCTCCGTGGCATGCAGCCTCCGTTAGGCGGCGTTAACGAGCTCGTGTTTTGTGGCTGCCACAACAACGCACAAGAATTGCCATGAACCAATTTGATAATACACACACACACACACACACACACACACACACACACACACACGCACAACAATAATTTGCTGCCGTATTTTGTGGCTCAACGCAAAAATGTTTATATGTATTTCATATAAAATTGAAAGTTGCCGTCAACGTTTTGTGGCGCATTTGAAAACTTGGCGAAGCGTGAACACAGCTCTGAACAATACAACAACAGCAGCAAAATATTGGCGAAAAACGGTAAATTATGCCATATAAGACCCCCAAAAAGCGTCCGCTTGGCCCCCGCGCCCCGCCGACCCACAAGCAAATGGCCGTGAAATTAATGTCCTGTCGCGTTGCTGGCGTCAAAGTGCTTAACTAAAGACCCCAAAAAAGAAAAAAAAAGGAGACAGAAAAAACAAGACAAGAAAATAATAAAAGCAAAAGTAGCACGGCGCACGACTAGTAGATACCCTATAGCAAGTTTTGTCTATCCGAAGCTGAGTTGTGAACCAAAGATCATTTTTTTATCATTTCATACAGATTATGTACAGAATATAATAAGTTTTCATTCAACAATATGGAAATTGGACGTCATGCAAGTACCAAAGTTAAGCTACATTTAACTTACATATTATTTATAGAATTCACATCCAAAACTTCCAAGCTCTAGCTCTTCTAATGATTTCTTACGGGTTGATTGGCTTATATGTTTGGTTTATTTTACTATCATATCATTTATGAACTTCACATCCCAAATTTCCCAGCTCTAGCTCTTTTAGTCCTTGAGTTCCTTGAGATAGTTTAGCTTATTTGATTGGTTTGGTTTAATATCATATCTCTAATAGAGTCTACATCCCAAATTTCCCAGCTCTAACTCCTCTAATTTACGAGTTCCTTCAGATAGTTTAGCTTATTTCTTTTTATCGGTTTAATATCATATCTTATATAGAATTCACATCCCAAATTTCCTTGGTTTAGCTCTTCTAAATTACGAGTTCTTTCAGATAGATTGTTTCTATCTTTTCATATCATATCATATCTTTTTAAGAGTTCACATACCAAATTTCCCAGCTTTAACTCTTTACTCTACTACTCTATAAGTTCCTTCAGATAGTTTATCTTGTTTCATCTTCATACCAAATTTCCCAGCTCTAACTTCTCTAATTTACGAGTTCTTTCAGGTAGTTTAGCTTATTTGCTTGTTTTGGTTAGTTATCGTATCTTAGATGGAGTCTACATACCAAATTTCCCAGCTCTAACTCTTCTACTCTATGAGTTCCTTCAGATAATTTAGCTTATTTGTTTGGTTTGGCTTATCACATCTTTAATAGAGTCTACTTACCAAATTTCCCATCTCTAACTTCTCTAATTAACGAGTTCCTTCAGACAGTTTATCTTATTTCTTCTACATACCAAATTTCCCATCTCTAACTCTTCTTCTCTATGAGTTCCTTCAGATGGTTTAGCTTATTTGCTTGTTCTGGCCTGGTAACATATCATTCATAGAATTTACATACCATAGCCATATTTCTCGAGCTTTTCTACTCTTCGAGTTTTAACAGATAATTTGGTTTATTACCCACCCAGCTCTACCTCTTCCCATCTACAAGTTCCCACAGAAACAGTCTGCAAATACCCTTTGGACTATCTTCAAATTCCTATTCACAATTTCTACAAGTTCACAGGGTATTTCTATAAACAAATATAAGATGTGAGCCAAAAAAAGAAGAAAAAAATGAAATCACGGCAACAATTTCCTGTCTGCATTACGTGTGGGCGAGTGCAAAACTGTTCGCAATATTGTTGATAAGCATTTAATGTTTATCAGCATGAAGCACACACACACACACACACACACACACGCACACACACACAACATTGTGACACAACAAACACACACACAGACACACACACACACGCACACACACTTGACTTAACTTGATTGAGGGTCCTCCTTATTGCCAGTCTATTTACAAAATTGGCTTCTAAAAATAGCAAACGCTTGCGTCGAGCTCGCCTGCATTCGCGTACTTTTTCATGGCGAGGGCACAAAAAGGGGAAAAGCAAAAATAACGAAAATAGAAAAAAATACAAATATATATATACGTGAAAAGTATGCCAAAGAAAAGCGAACACGTTCAACGAATTGTGCAATACGCTAACGAGTGCAAGAAAACAGGAAAGGTTGCTGGTTCGAACTCTCAACTTAAATGAAGCTATCCCATTCCTATCATATTATTGTATGCTAATAAACTAGTTTAAACAACATTTATAATATAAATATACAAATACAAATTTGGTGGTTCGAACCCTTAAAGGTTGCTGGTTCGAACTTTGAACTTAAATGAAGCTATCCCATTCCTATCATATTATTGTATGCTAATAAACTAGTTTAAACAATATCAATAATATTGGCGCATAATATTAGCTTGCATAGAAAGCCAAATGCAAATTTGCTGGTTCAAACCCTCTACTTTTCTTTGGGTATATCCACCTATAACATTCTATTAACATACTGTAAACTATATAAGTAACTATTCCACATAACTTCAACTCTCAAATGAAGCCAAATTGAAATTTTGGTGGTTCGAACCCTTAACTTTAGTTCAGATCTTCCTTGCTTCTACATACTTAACTCTAAAATGAACACAAACTCTTAACAGGTTCGAACCCTTAACTTTAGTTCATATAATCCCACCTTTAACGCGTTAACATTAATATTCTTCAAGATGTTATCTGAAAAGTAGCCAATTAAAATTGTCTTTTGGATTTCACATATTTCATTCAACAAAATAATCATAAATTATGTTATGTAATTATGGTAAATACCCGAATTTAAATGCCATAATTAGACGCACAATCTGAAAAGCTCTTTAGTCTTTTTCTTGCTTTTCCAGCTAATATATTCAAATGGCTTACATTGTAGAAAAAATGATATTAACATAATTGATTTGCATATTGTAACAAAGCTATCGACAAATTCCCAAATCTCTAGACTAATTTGATGCACAGCTAGTTAAATAAACCTGATTTCCAGTTGTGTATACTGGTTCCCAAAGGTCGCACAGAAAATTATATGAAATTTGGGGCTTAATTAAAGCTTACAGAGGATAAAAGAGTTACATTAGTTCCAGTCACGTTTACTCTGGTTCACTTTTGGAGGTTAATGAACTGCGTTTGGAACTAGTTAAAAGTTATTTATAAGAGAAACGGGATCAAAAAGACTAGTTCCAGACTGGTTCAGTTCTGATACGAAACGATGCGACGTGGAATCAGTAAATGAGTTGAAATTTGAATCAACACAGGTTCGTTCCGAGTCATTCATGCGTTTGGAGTCATCCGATAAGGAATCAGTTAGTGAAGCGGAATAATTAGTGAAAAACTAGTTTGTTTATTTATAGGTTGCATCTCTCTGTAAGTCGACAGCAAATCCAGTCTGTTTGGACATGGAACCAGCATGCGAAGTAGCCTCAACAAGTGCCTTTGGGGCTTTGGCGCTCAGACACACACACACATGGACACAATGTGAAGAATGAGTCCCCCATGGAGGAGCTTAAGACGGACAAGCCTCATCGACAGATCCCAGAGGCTGACGTTGATGACGCCAGTCCGCCAGCTGGGAAAGCTTCAATGATGCTTGGTCTAATGAATAATCGATAAACCGGCAAGGCGGCAACAGCTCCTACTTCGGCTCCAGCTCCAGCTCCACTCCGGTGGCTCTGGGCAGCCGACAGGCGCCCACGCCCAACCATGCCGGCTGGAGGAACCCAGCTGGAATCACACTTGTGGTTAACACAATCGGCGAGCGGGAAAGAAGGTGGCGAGCAGCAAATTGGATCATTGGGAGAGTGAGCTGCATACATGTGTGGCATGTGGCATGTGGCGTCGACTGGCGCCGGTTCAGGCAATGGGCGTGGCGCCCACATGGCGACATCGTGGGCGCGCGCATGTCCAGCCGCAACACCGGAAACATGGCATTCAATTAAGCGCAATTTAAGCAAAAACTAGCTAAACTTATGCAATATGTGCAGGGGGCGGTAAAGGGTGGCAGGGTCACAATTGGCCATATGCAGAGCAGTTGCCATGACTAAAAGGTTATCTGGACGCTATCTAATCGCAAAGAGCAAACGCAATAAACGTTAAGGATTAGAAGTAAGCGATTACCCGCTTACCTACATTCTGGAGCCTGCAGTTGGCCTTTGTGTGCGAGTGTGTGGGTGTATGTGTGCGGATGTATGTGTGGGTGGTTGGGTGTTTGGTTGGTTGACGCCCACGCAAAATCTGGCACAGTGAAAAGTTACGCATGCTGACGTCATTGTGAATGAGTCGCGAAGCTTCCAATAAGCCGCAAACTGCGTCATTCATTCATTCGCACCGAAAATATACAAAAAAGCACACACACACACACACACACACACTAACTGTACACACAATTGTCGTAGGTTTGTTTTGTGCGCTAGGGTGGAACCGAAAGCGCGCCTGCTGTACGCTTGCCTGCATTTCATTCATAAAAATTTCGCAAGAGAGAGCGACGGGAACAGAGAGAGAGAGAGGGAGGGAGAGCGCACGCGGTGACTTGGGCTTTTTCACGCGCAGCGCCATGCGCTTTGCAAATGCCGAGTCCTTTGTTGACCTCTGCCAATGCGCAAGCCTTGAGTGCGACTGCAGCAGCACTAGCCACAATTGAGTGAAAGCTTAGCACAAGAACTGCGCAGTAAATGCGCTCAGAGAGTGGGCTGGAGTGCGAGTGCGAGAGAGCGTTGTAGTGTAAATGTAATGAGAGCGAGCGTGTGTATGTGTGTGTGTGTGTGCGGGTGCTGCAATGTCAAAGCCAAAGAGCAGATTCAGTCGACCTTTAAGGCAACTATTTCGACGCCAGCTGTGGTCAGTTCTGGGTTGGGCTGCCACAGAAGCAGCGCAGCAGCAGCAACAGCAGCAGCAGCTGCATCAGCAACTGCATCAGCAGCTACATCAACAACAGACACGAAATCCAATCAAACCATATTGTTGCATGGCAATCACCTCATAAACCGTTCAATTTTATGAGCCGAACCCCACAACCCAAGTCGAACCACAACGTCAGCGTCAGCGTCGGCGTCAGCAATTGAGCTGCGGCTGTTATCGAGAGTTGACAAAGAGTCTCACCACATCAGCAGCAGCAGCAGCGACAGCGGCAGTGGAAGCGGGAGGAACGCGGGTGATGGGAGGAGGGCAGCAAGCAGCTCGCATTTGATTTCAAGGTTGACTCGAAATGTCAAAATTGCAGATGCGACGCCAAATGCGAATCAAGTTTGCACCTTGGTCGAAAAACGAGATGAAACGTTTTGAAAATCACAACGAAACGAAACGAAAACGAAACGAAACAAGTTCCCAAAGAGCATTAGAATAACACACACACACACAGACAAAATCACATACGAAACAGCAATTGATAATGATAATATGATCATCAGAATCGAGATGATGATGATGCGCAGCAGTCGGTTATCTGTATGGCATTCCAAACCGTTCCGATACTTGGGAAAGAGACGACAAACCGACAAACCCGTATTAAAATTTATTGTGTAATGACTGCAATGACTACCAACAACAACAACAAAAACAACAACAACAAAAGCAACAACATCTGCGACAATATATGAGGCAAGAATGTCTAAAGGGCAAACAAAGGGAAATGAACAACTTGCACATACCCTTGTTTGATTTTACGAGCGAACCCAATACAATATTAAGAGGCATCTGTTAACCCCATTTACAGCTAAAGTTCAATCCTTGAATTTAATGAATATGTTAAAAGGCGAATCTTTTCATTTAAGTACAGCTTCAATCGCACTCCCACATCGCGCATAGCCCACACACGAACGACAGCCTACAGGGTATCATGAGACAAGTATGCGACGGTGGTGACGGCTGCGGCTGCTCAATGCAATAAGCAAATCATTTGCAAACCAAAAAAAAAACACACACACAAAGCAAATACAAAATGCAAACGCAAATACGATACACAGACTAGACAAACAATATACCGTTGCTTTCAAAGCAGCAGCAGCAGCAGCCGCCACCACAAAGAACAGCTTGCGAATATGACTTTCAAAAAAAAAAAAAAACAAGAAAAAGACAAAAACGAACAGTCGAAATAGAAGCTAAAACAATAACAAGCGCATTTGAGAGGAGCTTAAAAGTGTTGGAAGCCTCTGCTTGGAAGTTTAATGGAAGCGACTGCACTTTCCCAACTTTTGTGTGTTTGTATGCGTGCATGCGTGCGTTTGTGCGTGCGTGCGTGCTTGTGTTTGTGCGTGCGTGCATGCGTTAGTGTGTGTGCGTGTGCCTGCAGGGCTAGATTGCGTTTAAGTTTGGGCCCAGGGCTGATACAGTTTAGCTGATGCAAAAATCTGTGCTGGCTGCACAAGTCGCAAGGGGCTGCCGGTGGGCGGTGTAGGTTAGGGGTAGGGTAGTAGGAGTTGCCCATGCGCTGCGCTCGTGGTCCACAAAAGCAATTCGAATGGCATAAAATGCAGCTCAGTGTGCCAGTCAGTCAGTCAGTCAGTCAGTCAATGCGCGCGCGCGCGCGCGTGTGTGTGAGCGAGAGAGCGAGCAAGTGTGCAGCGACTGAGTGCGTGAGTGAGAGAGAGAGAGAGAGGGAGGGAGAGAGAGCGAGCGCTAGTGAGCTGAACTAGTCGTCAGTCAGCTTTGCTTGTGGTTCTATGCAGCACTCGTAGCTGCGGCTGCTGTCTCGAAAAAGTGAATGTCCACCAAAAGTCCTTGAAACCTGAAACCGATCTTTCCAGTTTACAAGCTGAGTGCAGTCGCCGCTGCCGCTGCCGCCCGCCGCCTCTGCTGCTGCTGCAACTTGGCAGACAACGAACTCAAAACTTGGACTTGCCAAGATGCTGTTGCGGCTGCTGCGGCTGTTGCGGCTGCTGCTGTTGCTGGCCCAGACCAATCCAATTCAACCGAAAACCAATCCAATCGAATTCAATTTAAGACTACTGTAATCCTTCAGCGAGCACCTGAACAAATTACAAGTGCTGCACTGCGAGAAATCAGGGCAGTTTGAAATGCCAAAAGAAAATTGAGCTTGAATTTTCAATTCTCTCTGGAAATGGGCTAAGAATGGGTTTTTCAATAGACTAGAGCCTAAAAGAAAGCTAGAAAATAAAAAACTTTAATACGGCTGAACTAATATCGATTTGCAGTTGATTTTGAAAGTTTACCCCAAATTTTTTGCAGTGCATGCGCAGCTACCTGTCAAGAATTTGGGTTGCTTTTGGGTGCGGTTCAAGTTGGAAGTTGGAAGCACATAAATTATATAAGAATAATACGCGAACAATACAATAAAAAAGAGATTACAAATGCGGACAGCGCCAAGATCCTTTCCAACCGGATCTAAGAGTGGGAACACGGAACGGAACCCAAAGATCATATAGAAAGATGAAATCGAAATCAAAATCAATCTCCCTCTCTCTCTCTCTTGCTCTCCCTCTTTCTCTCTCGCTCTCCCTCTCCCTCTCCCTCTCTCTCTTTCTCTTGGCCAAAGTTTAAGCTTAATGCGATTACAAAACACCCGAAAAAAACGCAAAGCGAAACAATTAACCGAACGAGTCCGGGGCCTAAACGTAAAGCTTTGTATCTGTATCTGTGCGCAACTTAACGAGCGTTACAGATAAATCAAAGCTCCGTTGTATCTTTTTTTCTGTATCTTTTTTTTGTATCTTTTTTGACCAAAAACTAAAACCGAAAGCTGGGGCGCAGCCACCTGCATTGGATTGACATTGAAGCTGTTTGGTTATTGGATTGTTTTCTTGTTGTTGTTTTTGTTGTTTTACTTTACTTTAGTTTATAGACAATTTTTTGATTTTGATTTTAGTTTTTTAAAGTTGTTTTTTGTTTCTGTTGTTTTTAAGACCAAACCTACAAGTGTCTTGTTGTGTCTGTGTGTGTATCTGTGTGTGTGTCTTGATGTGTCTCTGTGTGTGTGTGTGTGTGTGTGTGTGTGTGTGTGTGTGTGTCTGTGGCCCGTGTGCCTTTCATTTCTTGCAATTGGCATTTTAATTTGCGCACTTCACCGAGCTAAGCCCGAGCTGCATACCTGTCTATCTCCATCTATCTGTGCAGGCAAATTTAATCAGCTTATGGGTAAATGGTACGATTAATAATTATAATTTCAATACATTTTAAGAACGTAATCAATAATAAATATAAACTAAAAGCACGCTCAAGCGTAATGCAAATTCAGATCAAGGGAATTCAGATAAATAATGCAGCACACACAAAATGCATTTCAAGCCTTAAGTAATTATGTTAATTACAGATAAGATATTCAGAAAGTCTTCTCAAGACATTATATAGAGGGCAACTGAGCTTAAGCAAAGCTTTTCTGTGCTCCCTATACGCAAGTTGTTCTTAATCGAGCTTTAAGTTGAGCTTCAAGATATAAGAAAAGCTCCTGCAAAGCTTAAGCTCAAGCGCAAGTTGATGAAGGCTATGGAACATGAGCTCCCACTTGCACTTAATAGAGCTTTAAGATAAGAGATACTTAAAAAAGCTTCTGCAAAGCTCACTTAAGCTCAACCGGATGCTGATGAAAGTGCCGATTAATGCAAGAGCTGAGCTTATCTTAATGTACTTTCATTCGCTCAAGCTCTCAAGCTCTTACTTTCAAAGCACTCGCAGATTAAGTTAGAGATTAAGTTGATCTTTTTTCTGTACCGACAAGAGTTTCGAAAGTGAAATTCAGCTTTAATTGTCAAGCAATTAAATCTTTTATTATTTAATATAAAACTATATCATTTAATATAAATTAAATCTATTCTCTACATAAGTTCTCCGCATTAAAGCGTAGCTCAACGCTTGAGATTCATGTATTTTGTGTGTGTTTACCTTTCGAAAAAAAATATATATAACATAAAAGCCAATTAGAAGCCCGAAATGCCAAAAAGCCAGGCACTTAACTTGGAAATACCCATCATAAAATAAACCTTAATTACTTCAGACACAACAAAAACAAGACATGAAACAATTTATAAGGTCTCGCTATCTCCCCCCTCTCTCTCTCCCTCTCTCTATGTCTCTCTCTCTCTGTCTCTCTCTAGGCAGCACACTCGAGTAGTCTTTCAGTGCTGTTGTAACCCTAGCCCAAATAACTCTATAAAACTTTTATGAAACTATGTATTAATATGCCATAAATTTGGTATTTGGTTAGGCCAAGAAAGAAGCCGCCAAATGCCGCTGGGCAAAGCAAGGAAAATGTAAACAACAAAGCGCAACTATAAACAGATATACACAGATATATACACAGATATACACAGATATATATATATCTAGAGATATGTGCGTGTGTATAGTAGATAAATATGCACCTTCAACTGCTGACTAAAGTGCTCAAGATATTTGTGATTATCGTTGGAGGAGACGCTGACAAGTTCCGAGAAATGACCCAACGGTTCGCAAATAAACAAATCAAAGTGTGTTTAGAGTAAGTCGAATGTTGAATACCCTTTATTATAACTAGCTTATAAGGAGGAGCTTTGATCTGATCAGGTATGTAGTTGATATAGTTTATATATATGATTATATAGCTTATAGGCCTAGAAGATTAGATAGAGATAGAAAGAGATAGAGCTTTTAGTCCCTGAAGTCAAGCTATATATCTCTTTATTCATATGTTTAATTATTATTAAGAGACGAGATTTCATTGTTTGATATATCACCGATCGATACACATATTATGTGGTATATAGATTGATATACCATCGTCCAATCTATATATTCCATGGGTTATATAGATTGATATATCATCGATTGATCTTCATATACCATCATAATCATAAGAGATAGGAAAGCATATTGATAAGACAGCATATATGATCTCTCAATTTATCTCGAACTGATTATTCTGGGGAAGCATACAATATATTCATAAGTATGTTGGGGTCGATCTTCTTTATATCTTTAGTTTAATATTTGGTTTCATTGATATCGATTCAGTTCATAAATTTGATAACTGATTAGTCATACATTTCCGTTCTTCTCATAGTCAAGGAGATTAGACGATCACGACCTTCCGAAGTTCGAAGTTCTCGTACGCTCCTGTTACCAATCACTCTGTTAATTAACAGAGCTCTAACATTTGATCGGCTGTAACAGGCTCTCAGCCATATCTCGAGCTGCCAGAGTTGCCAGCTCTATACAATTATATAATCTCTATAAGTTTGGAAATTTCGGTCTCTCGCAATGTTACACATAGCATGACTTAGCAAATAATGCCCTCTGCTAGGGTATACAGCAAATACAGCTGACAGTTATTGCAGCATAACACTTGTAGATATCTACATATACATATGTATATATGTGTGTGTGTGTAGAACGACCTTGCCGAAGGCAGTCTTCCGAACTCTTCCAACTCTTGTATTTTATTTTCAGCTGTTTTTCAACGCTTCATGGCAAAAAAAAAAGACAGTCACAATAAAAGAATTAGCGGCGCTTAATAATGCGCAAGCGTAACTGAAAAATCGCTAAAAAAAATTGAAGAAAAAAACACAAATTTTTGTAGTTATATTATTGTTGTTGTTGTTGTTGCTGTTGTTGTTGTTGTTTCTCGCATGCTTATGGAGGTTTTTCAATGAAGGAGAGACACAATAGCGGAACAAGGCAAATGATTTGGAGTAAATGGAGCCATTCATAAGTGGATGCCGCAGCTAGAAACAGCTATAGATACCGCATAAACTATAGCTAAAGATACATGCAAACAATCTTATAGATACACACACACACACACACACACACACACAGCTGGTACAATAGTCAGATACATCGCAACAAACGATATTCAACATCCGCATTCTACGTGGCGCTCCAAAAACCCAAACAAAACAGAGAGAAGAAGAAGAAATAAGAAAAAAACCAAGAAATAAATAAAACTTTTGATTAATAGTTTTGCTGAAGTTTGATTTCAATGTTAATTGAAGTTGGGAGCATAGCACGTGACCCCTCTTCCCAGAGAGAGGGGGTAGAGACAGAGACAGAGAGAGAGAGTGAGGGGGGAGGAGGGAGCGGAGATGACTCAGTTGGTTAGAATTGCCCTGAACAATACTTGAAGCCAGAACGTCGAACAATTATAATTGCAGCGCACTTATAAAACGATTCGATTGAAATTGAGTTTCAGAATTCGAATTGATAATTATCCAAGTGAAACAGAGAAAAAAAAACCAAAGTCTAAATAAAAATCAAAGCTGACAACTCGACATGTGTAGCTGTCAGCTGAAAACTGCTGTTATATAGAGTCTAAAGCCAACAGGTCTTGAAGCGTACTCATCAAAAAAAAAAAAAAAGTGACGTTAAACAATTAACAGCCTCAAGTCAACGTTTAGTCGTTTTGCGGTGTAGTGTTTATCAAATAACTGAGCAAATAATAATTGCTCTATGCGTGTGTCTATGTGTCTGTGTGTGTGTGTGATGCGCGCGCTGTGCGCTAGTATTAGTGAGCTTTTGCCTTAGGCCTGCGCATGGCCGCGAGCTTTCGCTGCACTCTGTGTACGTGTGCTGCGTGCATGAGTGAAAGCTTTGAACTTTTACAGCCAGGAGCTTGAAAGCCAAGTGAAGATCAAGTAAATTAAAGCTTTATATCAATTACAAGAATCAAGTTGCCAGTTTCAGATGCCAGTTTCAGATGTCGCAGCTAGCTTAAGGAAAATTTTTACCTACGTCTCTATAGGATATTTGAGGGTATATCGCTTATTGCTTCTCCTAGCTCTTCGGCTGTGGGCTGTGTGTCAGTCAGGTCCATGTTAAAGTTCTCATTTCTGTTTAGCCAGAGGATAAGATAGCATGATAACAGCTCCCTCTAGTAAGAAGTATCTATTGAGGAACGTGTTTTATATAGAGAGTCAGACAAGCTAGCCAAAAGTTGAGCTAGTCTGTAGAGACTGGCCCAGTTCGTGGCGTAAACAATAATAATAAAATATAATTTGGGCCTTGTCATAATCGTTTTCAAATTGGCTTCAATTTATTTTAAATATAGTGTTTACGAATTTGGTGCTTGTTTTTTTTTTTGTTTCATTTCTGCAAGTCAGAGTTTCGGCCGAAAAACAAGCTAAAAATACAATAATAATAACTTGGACAATGCAGCCAAATAAGCCCACATACGTATTATTATTGTTGAAATATTCGATTTAACCTTTAGAGTTTTTGGCATATTTTTGTTTTTTGATTGTTTATAGAAGGAAGACATAAACAAAAATAGAAACCGAGAGCTGGAAATTTCATAATTAGCGGAAGTAACTTGTTTTCACGCACAGACAACCGCAAAATAGACACACAAAAAACAAAATATGCGACATATTTTTAACTATTCTTTACCATTTTTTTTTTTTTTTTTGGTTTTTGTGACAACAGATAAAGGCGAACTTTATCAGGTGCGACTATTTGTCGCAATTTGGCAGCACTTTTGGCATCTATTTTAGACGAAACATTTCTCAGAAATTCGGTTAACAAATTACACTTTGCCAGATTCCAATGCGGCGAACGCAAGAGGCGCTATCTGTGCTTGGAATACCACAAGAACAACGAAAAAAAAAAAGAAGTGGAAAATACTTGTTGTTGGATAGCAACAAAAAGCACAGCGACAACAACTAGAGTCCAACTGTCAGCACTTAAGAACTGATAAGCCCCTGCACTGATAAGCTGGCGACCGCAAAGCCAAAAGAAAAAAAGCCAAAAGTCAAACTTATTTAAAGTGAAGTGCAGCGAAAAGAAAGGGAGAAGCCCTTGAGATTGCAAGCGACAAGCTGAGCTGAAATTAACAAATGCCAAAGTCAATTAACACGAACCGGACTTGGCTGAAGGCGAAACGGCTTTTATTCGTGTTGCCAATTATATTAGCTGAAAGCTGAAACTCAACTGTACGCTGTTCGTAGAGCTTTAATATAAAGCTAAGCTAAAGTTCCACTGTAAGCTGTTCATGGAGCTTTAATACAACTTAGCTTAAAGCTAAAGCTCAAGGAAAGCTTTAATCTATATTTTATCATATATATTGTGATGCTATCTAAAAGCTTGAGCAAAAGCTTTAAGCAGTGCGTAGAGCTTTAATCTAAAGCTAAGCTAAAGCTTAACTCTAAGGTGTTCGCAGGGCTTTAATGTCGTTTTTATGATGTCAATGAATGCTAAAGCTCAATTGTTAGCTCTTCGCAGAGCTTTAATCTAATTATGTCTATTGAACCAGTGAAAACAGTACATTCAGCTTTTACATTAAGTGCAGCCTTTATGTTGAGCTTTAAGTTTGCTTGTAGGCAACCCATTAAGAATATCCAAGACCTTAGATACTTATTGCGTTAAACTTTAAGCAGATAAGCCTTTAAAGCTCATAAAGTTTGCTTAAAGTTTGGAAATGTTATATATAAAACCTTTATGCTTGTATTATTTGAGCTTTTCTCTTCACGCTCTTTGCTCTGGCTACGCGTACCAGTGTAAGAAAGCTCAAGTATTCACAGACTAGGCGTACAGTGTTGAAAAGCCCACTTCGTGGCTGCACTCTGACTGCGCTTAGTGTTGGAAAGCCCACTTAGTGGCTGCACTCTGGCTACGCGTACAGTGTTGGAAAGCCCACTTAGTGGCTGCACTCTGAGTGCGCTTAGTGTTGGAAAGCCCACTTATTCGCTGCTCTGAAGCGCCACTTGTTGATGCCGCTCAACGCAAGGTATTTAATACGTTAAGTGCCACTTGCGACTAGTGTCATTGAGCCATAATCTGTTGCATGGGTTGCTCTTCGCTCCGTTTGGCCGTTTGGCTTAAATGTCAGCCGAAGCCGGCTAAATAACAAATAGCCGTGCATAAAATGTTAAATGTCTTTTTAAATACCAATCGAAGCGCCTCTTTCGGGGCTCGCGCCAACAGACAAAGCTTCAATTCAATTTTGAAAGTTTGTGCATAATTATTAATCGTTTTATGGCCGTTCGTTAAGTATTAGAAAAAGACAACTGCATATAGAAACAACAAAAAACATTTTAAACAATTTACCAATTTGCTAAAGAAAAAAAAATATTGTAAGAAATACATTTGCGGCCTTCTCGCCTCTGCTCTGTGGCAGCAAAACTTGCAACAGCAGCAGCAGCGGCGGCGGCGGCAACTACTTGCAACAACAACGCGACGATTGCAAGTCGAGCTCAGATTAGGCGAAAAAATTTGAAAGGTGCACACACGAATGCATTGCAAGCATTTTGAACAAAGAACTACAACAACTCCCCGTCTCCGTCTCTCTGTCACCCTGTCTCTTGGCTTAAACACAAACATAGACAAACAACATCGTCAGCAACAACATTGCGCATGTGGCATGCCTTGCATACATTTGTCGCTATGTGATTAAATTCGTTGTTTAACTGAGTATTCACATCCTTAAAGTGAGCATTCAACTTGACTAACAATCGATAGAGATATCTAAATTATCGATTGCTTCATTCAGATATGAAAGTCATGGGCTTAAGCTTAATAAAGTAGTTGAATGCATCAAGAAATGAAAATATGCGCTTTCTGCAAGATATGAAGCTTAAAACTGCTATCGATAACACCTCCCAAGGGGACTATCGATAGTTATCGATTGTCGATGTTATCGATATCAACGAAATTTCACTTTTGGATACTTATGAAAAACAAAAACCAAATAGATATGAAAAGCTATGATATCTATGCTTCTGGTATCAAGTATTAGAACTAAAGAGCTTATTTAAGGCATTGCCTATCGATAATTTCGACAGTTATGCAGCTTAACCAAAAAGAACGATAAATATCACCACAAATCTATCGATAACTATGCTGATCATGATATGAAAATATGCGCTTTCTGCAAGATATGAAGTTGTTATCGATAACACTTCCAAATGGGTGCTATCTATAGTTATCGAGAGACGATGTTATCGATATCGGTGCTGTCAACGAAATCTCACTTCTGGATACTTATGAAAAACTAAAACTAAATAGACATCGATAGCTATGATTGTGGCATCAACTATTGAAACTAAATAGCTTATTTAAAGCATTGCCTATCGATAATTTCGATAGTTCTGCAGCTTAACCAAAACGAACGATAAATATCACCACAAATGTATCGAAAGCTATGCTGATCGCATCAGAGAACTGAGAATCTAGAACAAAGGTAAGAAACGAACTTCGATAACAATTTCGCTTGTTAATCGATAAATCGATATCGTTGGCAACATTGCGTCAGGCAAATAAAAAGCGATTGATCTAATGTACTATACGTGTGACAATATAATGCACAGCTCAATTAACAAATGCTTAGCAACAAGTATTATGAAATAATTAGCATATAATTATATATGAAATATTTCTATTTAATTATATTTACGCATTAACATAATAATCGCCGCAGAAACTTGTTCAACGGCATATAATTAAAAATCTGCACAAACAATGACGTGCAAGGGAAATATATACATATATAAAGATAAATATATTTTGTGTTCGAGTAAAGTTAGCTGGAAAAATAAAGATGAATAGAATTTTAAACTAAAAAACGGGCGACAATCAAATGCAATCTGTCATCTAAGATGATAAATTGTTTATAATTAGACTAAGTTGGCATAACAATTGATGCGAGAGTCAAGTGCTTGGAAGAGTTTCGAGTGTTTTTTTGCTGGTGATAAAGTCGAAACTTCAATTTGAAACTTGGCGCATAATTGTAGTTGAGTCCAATCAAAACACCTGCGAATGCAGCAAAGCGAGGCTCAGTTTTGTTTATCAATTTCCAAGACCTTTTTATATATATATAAATATATATTTCTCTACAATCTGTGTGGGGCGGTTTCTATGCTTATCTCTCGTAGAGTCTTCGAAGAGACCACAAACATTCACAAGTTTCACATTCATTTTTGGTTGGCTTCTTATCAGAACTTTTTTTATGTACAAGTCATTGCATTTTCATATAAATATTGTTTATGTACACACAACAAATTTAGATTATTTATATATATACATACATATATATATATATATGTTCATTTGTATGCATCTGTGTGTAGACCTTTGTCTTATCAAAATGCATGACTTAATGCGGGCCAAGCACATTGTTGCATGTCAACTCGGGTCAAATTTGCTCTTCAGACTTTGTCGCCGTCTTTGTCTTTCAGCTCGATCTCTTTCTTACTCCCCCCTCCTACCTCTCGCTCCCCCTCCTCCCTCCCACTCGCTCTTTTATCTTAGTCTAATGAGGCTAATTGCTGCTCTCTTTGTGTTTGGCCACACAATGTGGCATGTCTCGGGTTACACAAAAGCTTCTAATTAGCTCAATTTGGTCAGAGGTCAAATTGGGGTTTTGTCTTGGCTGTCGCGACAGACTTTAAAGTTCTGCAGAGTTCGGAGCACATGTTCTTGGCAAGCTTTCAAGCACAGCTTTCAATTCACCGCCAGTTGCGAAAAAGTGCTGCCTAGTTTTAGGCAAGCTTTAAAAGCAGCTAAAAAAAAAATATAGTTTTCAATTTCACAGTGCATACTTTTTAGAAATTCCAAGTGCTGAGGGTTTTATAGCCTGGCAGTATCTGTTGGATGTATCTGTAGTGTGAATCTGTAGTGTGAATCTGTTGGATGTATCTGCAGGGGTTATCTGTGGAGTATCTGTTGGGTGTATATATAGGGTGTATCTGTAGGCTGTATCTGTAAGGAGTATCTTTAGGCTGTACCTGTAGGGTGTATCTTTAGGGTGTATCTGTAGAATGTATATGTGGGGTATCTGTAGGGTGTATCTGTAGGCTGTATCTGTAAGGAGTATCTTTAGGCTGTACCTGTAGGGTGTATCTTTAGGGTGTATCTGTAGAATGTATATGTGGGGTATCTGTAGGGTGTATCTGTAGGGTGTATCTGTAGGGTGTATCTGTAGGGTGTATCTATAGGGTGTATCTTTAGGGTGTATCTTTAGGATGTATCTGCAGAATGTATCTATATAAGTATCTGTAGGGTGCATCTGCGGTGTGAATCTGCAGGGTGTATCTGTAGAGTGTATCTGTGGGGTATCTGTTGGGTGTATCTGTAGGGTGTATCTGTAAGGTCTATCTTTAGGATGTATCTGTAGGGTGTATCTTTAAGGTGTGTCTTTAAAATGTATCTGTTAAGTGTATCTTTAGGATGTATCTGTAGAATGTATCTATAGAAGTATCTGTAGGGTGTATCTATAGGGCGTATCTGTAGGGTGTATCTGTATGGTTTATCTGAAGAGTGTATCTGAAGAGTGTATCTGTAGGATGTATCTGTAGGATGTATCTGTAGGGTGTGTCTGTAGGGTGTAGCTTTATGGCGTATCTGTCGAGTGCATCTATTAGGTGTATCTGCGGGTATATCTGTAGGGTGTATCTGTAGGGTGTATCCATAGGGTGTATCTGAAGGGTGTGTCTGTAGGGTGTATCTATAGGATATATCTGTATGGTTTATCTGTAGAATATATCTGTGGAATATATCTATAGGATGTATCTGTAGGAGGTATCTGCAGTGTGAATCTGCAGTGTGAATCTGCAGGTGTATCTGTAAGGTGTATCTTTAATATGTATCTGTAGAATGTAACTTTACAAGTATCTGTAAGGTATATCTATAGGGCGTATTTGTCGAGTGCATCTATTGGGTGTATCTGTAGGGTCTGTAGGATGTATCTGAAGGGTGTATCTGTAGAGTGTATCTGTAGAGGGTATCTGTAGGGTATATGTAGGGTATATTAGTAAACATATCAAAATGTCATATCAGTGTGGCTTCCCTGGGTAGGGTATATGAGTAGGTCATATCGGTACGTTGTATCAGTAGTGTGTTTTGATGAGGTATATCGATTGGATGCATCAAAATACGACAGCTCAGTTGGTATATCAATTAGACGTATCAGTAGGGCTATAGGATAATAGGGTATATCAGAAGGCTTTCTCAATGAATAAGGCATATGGGTAGGTTATATTGATAGTGTGACAATATACCCTATATTGGCTAGTATATATCAGAAGAATAAATTAGCTGACCCTACGTTGACACATCAAGACGTATCAGAAGGGAATATTATTAGGACGCATCAAAAGAGTTTAACAATAGAGTCTATCAGCAGGACATAACGTTAAGCTGTATCGGTATACCCTTTCAGTTGTGTGTATTGTAAGGGGTTTATTAGTTGGATGTGAAATGTGATCTGAAAACTAGATCAGCCGCAGCTCCGAACCCAATCGATGCGTAAAGCACATAAAAAACCCACCTGGTCAACCAACTTCTTAAAGTTGTCTAATTAAAGCCCTGCCATTTGTTTTTGCACCTTTTCAAGACAATGCGCTGGCATTTTGGCTGCCATTGAATAACAAATGATTGTAAATAATTCTATTTCGGGAACAACAGAAGAAAAAAAGCAAAGCAACGCATATGTGGCACTTTCTGAGGCAAATTTGAAGTAGGCAAATATTTTTCTTCACTTTTTTGTCAGTTTTTGATTAAAATATTTATTATATTTTGCACGGTTTCTAATGTTGATAAGGCGGCCGGCCGGCCGGGCCAGGCACTCAGAGACTGTTCAAAACGTGATAACAAATTATCATAATCATTATCATAATCATCATTATCATAATCATTATCATTATCATTATCATAAGCATTCTGATTCTCATTCTCATTCTCATTAGCATTATCTGAACTTCATTTCATTTGTTTTTCTTTTTTTGGCCTTTCTTTAAACGCATTTCTTGGCCTTGTCAGCAAGAAATTTTACGACGCAAATAATTATATGAAAAAATAAGAAAATAAATAATAATAACAATAAACGCAAGTTGTTAAATTTGTTTCGAAAGCAATTACTCGACGGCGGTTGGGTTTGTGTGTGGGGGGGAGGGGAGGGGGGTGGGGTAACGGCCCCCCCGCAAAAACTTAAGAAAACATGGCACAAAATTCACACACAGCTGCGTTTCAAGCGAAAATAATGAGAAATATAAATTAATGATAATGTTTTGAGTGTTCGACAGTTGAAATACCCAAATACCCAGAAAATCAGCTTAAATCAATGAGAAAACGTTTGAATTATCAAGAAATTTATAAGTGACAAAGCTTATGAAATTTTGAAGGCATAAGCTCCATAATATGCCACGAAAATCACGATAAGCAAATGCTTAACAATCGATTTGACAGCTATCGATAACATATCGTTGACAGCAATCGACAATGCATCATTTATAGCTATCGATAACATATCGCTGATAGCTATAGATAACATATCGCTCATAACTATCGATAACATACCGTTATATGACTATCGATAACATATCCTTAACAGCTATCGATAATGCGTCCTTTATAGCTATCGATAATTTATCCTTTATAGCTATCGATAACATATCATTAACAACTATAGATAACATATCGTTAATAACTATAGATAACATATCGCTGATAACGATCGATAACATATCGTTATATGACTATCGATAACATATTAATGTCTATCGATAATGTATCGATAACACGACTAGACTGAAATATATCCTCGTTTAACTAGTGATCAAATTGCGAGCATATTTGAAATTTTGCATATGTAATAACATGCTACCACAAGCAATTAAAATCAATGCCTGACAATGGCTCTAACAACTATCGATAACATATCGAAAACTCGACTAACTAGCTAAAACATATCCCATCTGAACAAGAAAGCAGCGCAAACGATAAGATTAACTTCGCGCATATTCAAAATTGGGAAGCCAAATATTTGACAAGCACGCAAAAATTAAAGCCCATTGTCAAGTTCGAGAACGTCATAAACATTTATTTACTTATTTATTAAAGGTATATTATATGCGAAGAATGTCAAATATTTAGACTCAAGTCGAATGCGCTGAAAGAGTTCGCTTAGCTTAGCTTAGCTTATCCTTCCCAAATAGCCTTAGAAGAAGAACTTGGAAAACTTCTATCGTATCTATCTAACTAGTTAAAAGAGCTGCAATTGGGACTGGGTTTTGGCAAATGAAAACTTAAGAATACTCTTTGAAGAATTTTAGATCAATTCAGTAAAATTTTGTTATACATAAAGTTCAAACTTTTGGTGCTTTCAGATACATGTCCTTCAGGCATTAAACCCCCCAAACTTTATGGTCTTTGGCTCGTATCGTCCATGAGTTTAGATTATGGGCCAGCAAGCCATCAAAATGAAATGTTCAAATGCAGCTGGGTGTTAAATTTAATGAGTGAAATATTATAGCTGGGGTTTTTTGTTAAAAGTAATTGGTAGCTGCCTTCATTGAAGGTTTCCAGCGAATGAGCCCTATTAGCGGAAAGTCTCTTTTTACAAATCATTTCCATAAAGTGCACAGAGTTTACTTTATATATATATATGTATATATATGTGCACATCTGTGTATATATGTATACTTCGATCGATGGGACTCGCTCTCGATTGACGCAAGCAACAAGTTTCAATATTTGCCATGTGCTTTTGTTTGGCTACTTTTCATGTTTTCTATTATTATTATTGTACTTTTTTTTTCGTTTTTCTTATTGCATATTTGATTTCGTTGCAGCAGACGCTGATAACTAATACACGAAGAGCCTGAATCTTTCAAGCCAGATCGAAATCGCGTCTAAAATCCACTCTAAACATTCCCCCATACATCTATACATCTATACATCTATATATATATATATAGACATCTATATATCATGTATGTCAAGTATTTGGTTTTGTTTTTGTTGTTTGGTGACAAGTGTTGCTTGTTTATCTTATCTGCACGTCAGTTCATTTCCGTTGCCCAGTTGATCAGCTTTTGCCACGTGTTTGACAGCGTCGCCCCACTGTGCCCCGAAAGCTGTGCTCACGTGAAGAGCGAGCGAGAGAGAGAGCGAGAGAGAGCGAGCACAGTGTCTCGCAAGCTCTCACGCTCTTCGAAAGAAAGAGCTCGTGCGCTTAAATGATTCACGCTGGGTAAAAATAATAACAATAGTACACGAGCAGAACAACAAAAAAAAAACAATAACAATAACAAAAACAAAAGCAAAAAGTGTGTTAAGTTTGTTTGGAAAATGCTTTTGAAGGTTAGCTCTTGTTTGGGCTCTTGCGACAGTTGTTTAAACTTTGTTTCCCAACTTTTGTCTGTCGAAAAAAGTTCTCAAATATGAACATGAATCAATTTGCGCATTTTGTCGTTTATATATACTCTCGATTCTTTTGGTAATAAATGTATCCCCAGCCAAGTGGCAAAACAAGTTTCCCTTTTCGCATACATTTAGAACTAGTTTCGGTCTTTAAAGGTAATCAAACAATCCAAGACCCGGCAACGAGAGGAACTGACGCACATGCTAATCTTTATTGTATTTTATTTTATTTTACTTTTGGCTATACTATTTTTCCAACATATGCAGATTTCTACAGACCTGTATAATTAGCATAAACAACAGCAACAATAACAACAACAGCTGAACAAAATATGTTGGACTTTTCTGGCCGCTTGGTTTTAATTCGTTTCTGTATTTTATTTCATCTATGCAACAGACGAGCCAAAACACATCTCGTTTCATTTTGATTTTGTTTTAATATTCCAAGGCTTTGCAATTTCCGCATTAAAGAAAATATCTATCAATCCGCAGCTCGTCAATAGACAAATTTTAACTAGTAACCAAAACAAAACACGAAAGAACTTTGGCCGAAGTTCAAATAAACTTGAAAGAATATAGATTATATATAATTGCGATATAGTATTACGAACTGAACAATTTTGAAAGAAGTTTCTGTAACCAAAAGTCTCCTTATATAGCTTTACGAAGAGAGAGCTTAGTTCCCTTAGATCTTGAGGGACTTAAATAGCTATAACTCAGCTGATCATGTCGATCTCAACGATATATAAGAAGTTTCTTATACCAAGTTTCCCCCAACATAGCTTCGCTGAGTTGAGTTCCCATAGATCATGATGATCTAAGATATCAATAACTCAGCTGATCAGCTATATACATCATTCTGATCAATAGCAGTCCGATTTCAACGATTTCGAAGAAGTTTCTATACCAAGTTTCACCCAACATAGCTTAGCTGCGAGCCTAGTTCCCATAGATCATGATGATTTAAAATATCTATAAGTCAACTGATCAATTATGTACATCATGCTGATCATTAATATATAGAGTTATCCCATCTGAAGGATATCGAAGAAGTTTCCATACCAAGTTTGCCCCAAATATAGCTTAACTGAAAGCCTAGTTCCCATAGATCATGATGATCTAAAGTATCTATAACTCAGCTGATCAATAATATGTATCATGCTGATCAACAATATATATAGTTATCCCATCTGAACGATATCGAAGACATATAGCTTAACTGAGAGCCTAGTTCCCATAGATCATGATGATCTAAGATATCAATAACTCAGCTGATCATGCCGATCACTAATATATATACTTTATAGCGGTTGCGATGCCCTAAACACAACAAGACGTTACACATTCAATCTGTAACAATATTGAAATAAAAATGATGTTCAACATGCCGTATACGTAATGCGTGGAATGCACGATCCCGGCGCGCGGGTGCACGTGTCTTTAGCCCAGTGCAAATATGGGTATATAAGACGCAAAGTGCAGTGATAACAATGCCTGAGCAGCTACCGAGCTAATCAAATAAACAAGCCTCGTAATTCAATTGCCAACTAATTACACACACACACAAAAGGCTAAAAGGGGGCGATGTGGCGGAGGTGGAGGAGAGGGGAAAGGCGTGTCGAGGGGGAATTTGTGTTGAATAGATCTCGCTTTATGTACTCTATAAAGGCAACCAATCTATAACTATATTTCATTCCGTGATGCAATCTGCATTGAAAATATACAGATGACTAATGAAACACGCCAACGACAACAACAACAACAACTACAACAACAATTATATACTCTCTTTTTCTGCTCTATTCTATTCTGTTTTTATTGCTTTTTGCTTTTGCTTTTGGCCTTATCATCTAACTGCTTTTGCGCCATTAATTAGAACCGCTTCCTTCGGTAGCGCTGATTAGAAAGAACTTCTCGAATCTTTATGTGGCAACAACAACAAAACTATATCACACAAATGGAAAGTTACGAAAGATTACCCAGAAATATTGGCACACACATAACATTTATGCATCACGTTTAACCGAATCTTCTCTTTCATTTGATGCCTGCATTTCCAAGTTAAGTTTTCTTCAGAAACTCTACAAGCTAATAAGATGTCCCATAGGCTTCCAACACTAGAAAACATGTGAAATTCTGGTTGGAATGTTTATCTAATTGGAAATCCATAAAATCTTGTTAAGCACAAAGCTACTACATAGCTATAAAAAGGCTTCGATTTGATCTAATAAACAAGTCCAAAGATTTCCAATCTCAATTTGATCATGAACTTATTAACGCAACAATCCAATTAGATTTTTTCCCGATGCTCCAAGTGCACATGCGAAATTCTACTTGGAAAAAACCCGAACCCTTGAACTTAACGAACGTCCCAATCTAATAGGATTTCCCCGAGGCTGTGCCATTCTAGTTGGAAAGAAATTCCTCAATTGAAAATAGAACGAAAATCTAGAAAATTGATGAAATCTGATTGCAAAACTATAAATAAACGAGTTAAAAGATTTCCAAACTCAATTTGAGCCTGAAATCCAGCTTATAAATATATATGTATATAATTTGATCTCTATATAGAATATTTGCAGTTAGTTGGACTCACCTGCATAATGGGATAGGCGACGCGTCCTTTGCCGAAACGCTCGATGATGGTCAGCTTGCTGGCGCTTGCGCTGGCTATGACGCCCGCAATGTTCGATGAGGAGAGAACGGGACGCAAGGGCTGTACGATGGGCACAAAGTCGCGATTACGCTCTGCAAAACTGCGATCGAACGAATTGCGGCGATCGCTCTGCGAGCGTCTATACGGTATGTTGCTGCTGTTATTGTTGCTGTTATTGTTGCTGTTGTTGCCAGCTGTTGCTTTGGTTGCGTATTGAGAGACGCCCATATAGGATTTGGATTTGCGATACTGTTTGCCCGGATAAATGATGGCTGCCTCCAGTTGCTGCGACTGCTGCTGCTGCTGCAGCTGCTGCTGCTGTTGCAGCTGATCGCTGTTTCTGCTGCTGCTGCTGCTGCTACTACTGCTGCTGCTGCTGCTGCTGCTGCCGCTGCTAATGCTGCTGTAACTGCTGCTGCTGGCCTCTGAGCTGGCGCTGCTGGTGGACCCAGACGAGGGCAGCAGGCCGGCGGGCAGCATGGCGGGCTTTGAGCATTTGGCACAGGGCACGGCCAAGGCGGCTGTTAACATATCGGCAGAACTTACATTGCTGACGGCGGCTGTTAATGTTGTTGTTGCTGTTGCTGTTACTGTTGTCGTATTGCTGTTTTTATTGCTGCTGCTGATGTTGATGTTGCTGCTGTTGCTGGCGGCGTCTAGTGTGCATGTTGAGCGCTGCAGCATCAGCTGCTGCTGGCTACTGCTGCTGCGCGTCAGCGGCTGAAAGAAGAGCTGCTGCCGCTGCGGACGCGCCTTTTTGCTGCTGCGCTGCTGCTGTTGTTGCTGTTGCTGCTGCTGTTGAGCTTTGTTGCTGCCAGGCTTGGCACGCGCTGCATTGTTGCTGTTGTTGTTACATTTGTTGTTTCCATTTTTGGTCTTCTCGTTTGTTTTTACTTGATTGTTGTTGTTGTTGATGTTGCCGCTGCTGCTGCCATTGCTGTTGTTTAGATTGTTTTTGTTGCCTTGTAACACCTGTGGCTGCTGCTGCTGCTGTTGTTGCTGCTGCTGCTGCTGCTGCTGCGACTTCTCCTGTTGCTGCGTCGCTTGTTTGTCCTTGTCTGCCTTCGCCTGTTTTCCTTGGGCTTTGTTTACCATTTTCACAACGGTAACGTTGTCGTTACACTTAAAACTTTTCCAGCCGTTTTTGATTGTTTCCCTTTTTTTCTCTAGTGTTTCGATTGTAATTTGTTTAATTTTTTTTTTAATTTTTATATTCTTAAATTTTAGTTTTGTTTTTTATTGTTGTGTTGTTTTTTTTTTTTTGTTTTGGAGTTTTTATTTCGGCTTCTCTGCGCTTACGAATGTGCTTCTGTGCTTGTTCTATGCGCAATTGGCTTTGGTCGCTGTTTCGCTTAACGGTCGCTGCTTATTGTCGCTTCTGCTTACGCTCACTTGCTCATTCGCTCGCTCTCACTCTCTCTCTCTCTATCTGGCACGCTCTCACTCACAACACACTTGAGCACACACATACAAACATACACGCACGCACAAACACTGTTATTCACTTGCACTCTCGCGGGCTCTGCTTGTTGTTGTTGTTTTTGCTGCTGCTGCTGCTGCTGCTGCTAACTTGCGAAAGCTTTCTGTTTTAGTTATTGCCACGTTTGTTGTTGTTGTAGCTTTTGTTGTGCGTTTGTTTTTCTTTCTTTTTTGAATGATTTCGTTTTTTTTCTTGTCGTTTTGTTTTTGTTTTAATTTGATTTTTGTTGGCTTTGCCGTTTGGCGTTGTGCTCGACGACGCGATTTTTTATTAAATGAGCTTTTGTTGTACCTTTGAAATATTTATAATCACAAAATTCATTAAATTGCGTCGTGTTGTTGTTATTTTCGTGTTCGTTTGTTGCTGTTGTTGTTGCTGTTGTTGTTGTTTGTTGTTGTTGCTTGTTTTTCGCTGGCTCTGACTGATGTTTTATTTTGTGCATACACTCTTTTTTTTCACTGCGTCCTCTGTTCAAAACGTTGCCCTATTCCTTGCTGCCGGCGAAAGAGAAAGGGGAATAAAATATGTTTAAAGGAAAATGCATTGTAGTACAGTTATTGTTAAGCACGCAAATTAACTGTTTGCATGTTTGTCTTTTCGCAAGCATATCCCCATTAACCTTGTTGCCGTTGTTTATCACCTTTGTTTTGCACTTGTCTTTAGTTTTGTGTTAGCAGGAAGAAGCTCAGCAAACTGCGCGGCATGTTTGCGGTTTTCTGTTAATGTTTTGTTGTTGTTGTTTTCTTCGTCGTTTCCAATTCCAACGCGCAATTTCTATTACTTTCGCGTCCGCCCGTTCGACAAGAACGGCAACAACAACAACAAAACATTGCTTGCCATTTTTGGCATTCTACTGCTCTCTCGCTCTCTCTATCTGCCTCTCTTCCGCTCTTACTCTCACGCCCGCTCAGCGTGCTTAGCGGCCCTCTCTGCGGCCCACAAGAAGATGATGTAAGTTTTTTCTATACATATGTTAAACTGTACCTACATACATACAAACATACATCAATGTCCAATATGTTTGACTATATCGCAATGTTATTGTAAGTGTGTGTGTGTGTGTGTGTGTATACGTATTCACAATTGATTTGCTGAGGGCCTGTGGCAAAGCGTCATCCAGAAATTGGGATTTAAATGCCATAAAGCGCAATATTATTTCACATTTGCATACGTATGTGTGTATGTATGTGTGTATGTATGTATGTATGTGCATGCAAATATACATTTGCATTCACAAAGTACAGAGTACATATGTATATTGTGTTTTTGTATCTCTGTAAAAATGCAAATTAAAGAAGCCACCTTACAGCTAATGACCCCCAGATTTGAATATTGATTTTGTGCTATTGTTATTGACACTATTAAAGCGGGGGAAGCCCAACTTTGAAGCCTTCGATAAACATACATTGTATATAGCCATATAGAATTCTATTCAGAGAGTTATGACTAATTTACACACATTTAGCTTCTACTGAGAAATTGCTAAATTTGAGTCTGTTTATTGAAAGCGCCCCCAAACACCTACAGAAATTATAAATATCAATCAAAGCAACGTCGAATAAGTAAATGAATAATCACAAATAAACGATCAAACGAGTCGCAACGAATATGATCAGAAGTAAGATGTTTGTATGCGTAGTTTCTACTCAACTGCAGTTACTCATTGTATTCATGTCTAGTTGGAAGTGAATCGAGTTGAAAATCGTAAAAAAAAAAAAACTCTGTTTGGGAACTTTACCTCATTGAAGACTGTTGAATATTTGAAATATTTGTCTAATCTCCTTGGTTGGATAACTGGAACTTTAAATAGCTCTTCATGCTGACTCTCGTGGTTGGGATATGATTCGCATTTGGCGATTTGTTAATGGCTTGACAAAAGCTAAACAGCTTCAGGGATTGTCCAAGAAATCTCCTCAATCAGAACGGAATTTAAAAATTTTTTGGTTACATGCTGTTTAAACTTACTGAAATGAATATTTTGTCATAAATTGAATTTAAATAAATAATCTTTGGTATTTTTAGCCTGCTTTATGAAATACTATATATAGACCTATTTCAGTTGTGTGCTTTAATATATATTTTATACAACGCCGATTTAAATGCCAGAATCTTGAAATCTATGCAGGAAAGCATTTAAATTTGCGTCAGGGCCAAAATCCCAAACGCCCTGAAGGTGAATTTTTTCAGCCCAATCCGGAAATGACAGATTCCCCCCCAAAAGAAAAAGAGCGACACGTGTGAGAATAGCACATACATAGTTGAGTGTGTGTGTGTGTGTGAGAGAGTGGGAGAGAGAGAGTGCGTTTGTTTGGGTGGGCGCTTCTTTGGCAACCCGAGACCCGGCTGCGCCGTCTGCAGCGCGGTCACGTAGTCCGAAAATTGCAAGTTTCATATTTTGATAAGCCTTTTTTGTGATATTTACCTGGTAAACTGGGGCGGCTAGTCGTGCTTTAACAGTTATTTTCCGAATTGACAAGATGCAGAACACGATTGATTGTCTGTTGTCTTTGGTATTCGCTATTTGCTTTGACTTGCTTTCTTCGAGACACGTAGACGGCAGCGACGGTGCGAGCGAGACGGGGATACTTGCGCCACGGCCACAACAAGGACGAGGAGACCCGAAATTCGCGCGGGTATAATCGGAAGCCAGATGGCGCTAGCAAAAGTACGTAACGAGCTGACCGCTTCTTCTTCCTCTTCTGCTTCTTGTAAATACGTGCGAGAGCAGGCTGGGTGTAACAGAGAGAGAAGAGTCGCGAAACGCGTTTGCGGCGTTATTGACCGTTACAGTTACTCTGACGTTATTGGTTACGGTTACACGATTACAAACTCTCTGTTCGCTTGGCTCACGTGTATATGTAACACTAATGTGAATAGTTGTATGATTGAATGTACATATGTGGGTATATAGAGCACACACATACGCACGCTCACACACAAACAATCTATTTGTTGAATTCGAATAGAGCACAGCCACTGTATTAAAATAAATCAGCAGCAAGAAGAATCAGCGAGAGAGAGGAAGAGAGACAGACACAGTGAGAGAGTGGAAGCGAGAGCGGAAGTAAAAAATGCAATTCGAAGAGTGCAATTAACGTTTGACGATGGGCGAAACGGTGAAGCGGCGTTCGATCTTGTGGCAACGCAACAAAGCCCAAAAGATGATGTTTGGTGGTTAGATTTGTATTGTTTGAATATGACGTTAACGTGCAAGCAACCGACGAGCAGACTGCATCTGCTTTTTACTACACTACACTACAGACTGACAAATAAAACCCTAATTGCTTAAATTCTTTTCGATATTCGCTTTTGCTTTTTCGGCTTTTCCTTTTTAACACACTCAACACACACACACACTCACAGAGAGACAAGAAACACAACACAGAACCGCGTGTGGTCAAAGCACGTTGCTCGGAAAGCTTCGAGAATGTTGTAGGCGGCAATGGCGCGTTGGCAACTAAGTGGGTTTGAAATGTTAACAACTCGATTAAAATATATTCGGACACTCACACAACTTGGGGCTGGCTTTCGGTTCGGTTTGGTTCGGTTCGGTTTTCGACTTTCAATAAATCTCAATCTCCACTTTCAATTGCACAATGCGTGGAGGAACTATTGTTGTTGTCGGTTGATTGTGTGTTGGTCACAGAACTGATCGTTGGTCCAATTTTCTGCACAATTCCCGTTACTTGAGGTGGTCTCTACTTGAGTGTCGAACATGTGACGAGCAACTGATGGCCGCTGCTTAAGCAAAACCGTATGTTTGTATAAATCGCGGCAGTTACGCGTCGTGGACTGCGACAACGCACAGTGGTACAAGTGCAATTGCCATTGGTCAGAAAAGTGAATTGCTTTCGAGCCGTGGCTGAAGTCTTATTCAATTATTGAAATGTTGTAAATTTACATATATACATACATATATAGAAAACAAGAGAAATATGTATAACATGTACTAGCTCGAATGCCAGTTTGATTCCAATTCGATTTATCGTTTAGATTGTTGATGACGATACATTGCACCACTGTGCGACAGCGACAACAATTCTAGAGAGCAAGAATTGAAATAAAAGCAACAACGAAAAATAAAAAGTGAGCAGCGAAAAGTTCACAAATAACTAAGTCGCCGCCGGCAAATAGCAACAATAACCAAATGTATGTGTATATATGTATGTTTGTATGTATGTTTGTGAGTTGCACACATTTACATAAGCTCACCATGTATCCGTGTATGTGGGTAGGTATGTATGCATGTGTGTCCATTTAAACATTCACAATTAATCGCTGCAAAACAACAACAATTAGTTGATTTTTTTGTGCCCGGCTCTCTCGCTCTCACTCTCCCTCACGGCGCTGCCTCATTTAACAGCACTGGGTCAGACGTTAGCTGCTAGTCATTGTTTTGGCTGTGTTTTCACTTTTAAGCCTAGTTTTTCGCTCAAGCAACATGTGGCTGCTGCTGGCAACGCCATGCGAATGTTCCAGCAAAATGAAAAGAGAGCGCGGGAGAGCAGAGAGTGAGCTTTTGCCTACACTCAATTCAAAGATCTGCCGACGCATTTCGTGTAATGTGAAATGTTGTTGTTTTCGTTATTGCTTGCAAGTCATAACGGAATACCGGCCGGCGTCGACATTGAATTAAATGAGAGAGAGGAAGAGAGCGCGCGCGAAGCGAGAGAAAGCGCTGGCCTTGCGTGTCAGTGCTGCCATTTATAATTACAGTGCTGCCATTCAAATCTATTTGGTTTTATCTTGTCAATTAGCAAATAAGTGAGGTTAGTCATAACATGCGTTCTTCCTTTTCACCTTTTCCGCCATAAACATTCGATGGTACACGTGATATGCAAGCAGTGCATAGAGTATTCATGTATGTGTACTTATTTATGGGCATGTATGTCTTCTGTTAATGCAACTGTACACTAGGGTGGCATATTTTTGGCTTTGCACAATGCCATCGACTTTTTAAACGCAGCAAATAAACAGAAATAAATAAAAACAAATACTATATGTACATACATACATGTTTAGGGTGCCAAAATGCGATGCGTAGTATTTCACCACGCGCTAAATACAAATAAACATAAATACATAAGTATATGTATGTATGTATTTATTTATGTTTTTATGCAGAGGCGCAGAGCATTCGGTGTAAATGGCTCATTAAATGTTTGGGAATTTTAAGGAAATTACAAAAAATATAAAAACAGAGTGTAGTTAGAATGTAGTTTGTACAAAAGAGTTAAGGATCCATAGTATTTCACAACGTATTCAAATTTCGACCTTCGCTCAACGCAAACGCCGCACACAGATGGCGCCACCAGCGAGCAAGCTCATCAGAAGTGTAGCGCCCAGAATCCTGCCCAGCAGCTTGTCCTGCCACTGGCGATTGGCTATGCACTGGCTGTAGGGCATGCTGGTAAAGGAGACGCTATTATAGAGAGGCACCCAGCGCCTGGGGAACAGCCGGAAGAGCGTCGTGTCCAGCCACTTGCGACAGCGGAAGGACCAGCGTTTGGTCAGATCACGCATCTGCAAGGGATTAAGGGTTTACCATAAGGAATAAACAGCTTCTGCTAGCAGTATACACACCTCCACATAGTTGTACATGGCCAGGTCGCAAATGGCGTAGGCGTCGCGCCAGCGCGACTCCGTGAACTGGGCGAGCGCCACGTCCAGCGGTAGCTGCTGGTTGAGTATGGAGCTGAGCAGCGTCAGATCCTCCATGCCGGCGTTCATGCCCTGGCCATAGTAGGGCACCATGGCATGCGCGGCATCGCCCAGTATCAGGGCCTTGTCGGCGAAATGATACGGCTTGCACTTGACGGACATCAGATGCTGTGGACGCGTCTTGAAGAAGTCCTTGATCAGCTGCTGCTCCCCGATTAGAGGCAGTGCATCCACATAGTGCGTGCGAAAGAAGTCTAGGAGCTGCTGCTGCGTCTGCAGCTGGGCAAACAGCTCGAAGGGCATGGAGAGCGTGACCGTAAAGGACTTGTCCTGGTTGGGTAGCGCGATCATCATGAAGGAGTCGCGCGGCCAAATGTGCAGATAGTTCGGAGGCATCTGAAACTCGCCATCCTTGGCGGGTATGCACAGTTCCAGGTAGCCCGTGTTGATGTACTCCTGCGAGTAGTTGAATCCGGGCGTGCGCACCAGATGCTGGCGCAGCGTGCTAAACGCCCCATCACAGCCCACAATCAGATCTGCGCTGGCCGAGATCAGCTGCTCCTCCGTGGGCCGCTTGAACTGCATGCGGCCCTCGGCAATGTTGGCCGTGGCCAGCTTGTGCTCGAAATGGCAGCTAATGTTCGGAAAGGCATCGCAGGCATTCAGCAGCAGCTCGTTCAGCTGCTTCCGGCCCACGGAATACAGACACTTTCCGGTGCACGGATCATACAGGACAATGCTGGTGCGGCCGCGCACATTGTGCAGCATGCGTCCGCGCATCGGTATCGCCGTGGCCAGCACCTGCTCCTCCAGCCCGACGGCGGCTAGCGCCTTGCGGCCGCGCTCCGACAGCGCCAAATTGATGCTGCGTCCCTGGACGAGCTGCGCCTTGCGTATGTCCTCGCGGTACTCGTACAGCTGCACCTCGTGACCCATGCGAGCAAAGTTCAAGGCGGCCAATGAGCCAACCTGCAGGGATGAACGATTAATTTGACTAAATAAATATAATAAATTAAATGCAGCTCGCTTTAACAAAAGACAATGCCTTTGAGCCTAATCTTGTATATCTTTTCCCAAATATTTTTCGGTCAACTAATCCCCTGATAAGATATGCATCTAGATTAAAGTAACACATACCAGACCCGCGCCCACAATGGCCACCTTGCGTCGCACGGCAGCGGCTCCATTGCCATCGGCATAGGCATAGCTGATGATGCTCTGCGACATGGCTTCTACCTGTATCTGGATCTGGGTATACGGATGGGAGTTGCCGACGACCGTTCGCTTGGGGCGTCGCACGCGTAATGAGATACGGTTCCGAGTCGTTGTCATTATGATAATACGGAAAGACAGTAAATGCTATCGGGTGAAGCTCTACAACTGTCTAGCCGCAATTCCCTTCAGTGGGCCAACCGCCAGCTGAGTTTTCACTTTCAATTCTGAAATGGCAGTTATCAAAGGGCAATCCAATTTACCCAAACTAAGTTGACATTAACTTATGAAATATGGCTGACAGCTGAATTATGCAATTGTAAAACTATTCGTTCAGCGTGAAAAGCGAATCTGAAATTCTTGCATATCTGGTTTTCTCTTACAATTTTATTGGGTCACGCATTAACAAAAACTGTTGCTATTTATACAATGCTATACAACGAATGCTGAGTGTATTCAGTATTCAGGTATGCATTTGTGTCAACAGCAAAAGAAAACTCAAAAACAAAGAAATATCCGCCTGCTCGAATTTAAAAAAACGTTTCAAAAGCGCAACAGCCGATAAATCGATAAGCAGACTGCGCTTGCGTCACTGTTAGCTCATAATTGCGTTAACGCTGCTCACTTGGCGTTGGCGGCTAACAGAATGCTACTTAACATAGCTGCTGCTGGATGTATGCCAATTAGCAGCATGCCAGTTGCCAGGCACGGTCACTCTGATTGGAAACCAGCTGATCTGTTGTGCGCGTTAACTGCGAATGGTCAGACGCCATTGTGTACAAAAGTGTGTCGCAGTCGCCAAATAAAAGAAAAAAGTCCAAATCTTTTATAAATTGCCAAAAGAAAAGGTCGCGTCGTCGTTGTTGCTGTTTATACATTTATAGCTGCCAAGGAAATCGAACACACGAAACAGACAAAATGGTAATAAACTTTGCGTGCGCGCAACAAACTAACCAAACCTAGAAAAACCTACGCAATTTTTATGGGTTTTCGTTTTCTCATTGCGTGCAGATGAAAATTTGAAGTCCCTTTTCCCACATGCTTGTTTATTTTCATCAATTTTCCTTTCTGTTGCATTGCAGGGAAATGAAACGTCGCTGCCCATGGAAATGTGCTCGAATTGTAAGTAAAATTCGCATAGTCAATGTCATTTGAATGGAATTCGGCCCGATGCCTAGGCATATTTGCATATTAAAAACACGAAGCTCCACATTTTCACATTTTAAATGTGTGCTACAAAACATTTACGCTTGCAAGTGCATACCGTTATTTGCCTATCTTTGCGCTTGTTTGTCCAGCAGCCGCGTGAAGCGGGAACGGTAAGCGGGAAGCGGGAACGGGCAGCAGCAGTTTTATGGGCCATGTATTTGCTAATTGGAATATGAATTGTGCTAGAGTGACACTGGCTAGTGTTTGCGTTGCGTGTTCAAATTGGAATATGAATTGTGCTTAAGTGACAATAGTTGTGTTGCGTGTTCTGGTTGGAAAGTGAAATGTGCTGGAGTGATACTTGTTAGTTAAGTGGTGCGCGTTCAAATTGGAATGTGCCTTGTGTTAGAGTGACACTTGTTAGTTGAGTATGCGCTTGTTCTAATTGGAATATATAGTGCTAAAGACATATTAGAAAAGTGTTTCAATTGGAACATTATTCTGCAGGTACTTGAAGTTGTATACTTGTTAGTTTGTGTTAAGTGTTCTAATTGGAATATATATCATACTAGTGACATTAGTTAGTTGTGCGTTAAGTGTTCTAATTGGAATATGAAGTATACTGAAGTGACATTAGTTAGTTGTTATATGTTCGAATAGGAATTTAAATTATATTGGGGCGACATTACTCAGTTGGATGTTGTGTGTTCTAATTGGAATATACATTGTGCTGAAGTGACATTACTTTGTTCTAATTGGAATACACCTTATACTGGAGTGCCATTACTTAGTTCGAATTGGAATAAAAGTTGTGCAAAGGGACTTGCTAGTTGAAATTATCTGTTCGAATTGGAGCATATGTTGCATATAGTGCTGGAATGACACTTGTTATGACTGGGAAAACCAAATGTTTATTAATTCATTAATCCAACATTTAACCAACTCTTTTTAATTACTGTAATTCGATATGTTTGCCATTTAATGCAAATGCCATAGACAAACAAGTGTCATTCGCGCTTAGCTTGCATTCGTTTAGCTGACAAGCTCTCGGTTTGATCGGCCCATGCACTGTGTGGACATCAATATCATTTTCATTGTCATCAGCTCGTTCGGGGGATGGTCTAAAAATAAAACGGTCACATTTTAGTACAACATAAGCAGCAGCAGCAGCAGCAGCACAGGGCGCACAGGGCGCACACCCACACGTGCTGCTCGAGCTGTAATCACCCTGTGACCGAAATGTAAACAAGTTTCCATTTACACATCTTTGTTTATCTCTCTATACGTGCGCCTCTCAACTGGAAACAGTCGACGCGGACGAGATACGTCGACTGGGCAAACGTTTCCGCAAACTGGATCTGGACAATTCGGGCGCGTTGAGCGTGGATGAGTTTATGTCGCTGCCGGAACTGCAACAGAATCCGCTGGTGCAGCGCGTCATCGACATTTTCGATGCGGACGGCAACGGCGAGGTGGACTTCAAGGAGTTCATCCAGGGCGTCTCCCAGTTCAGCGTCAAGGGCGACAAGCTGTCCAAGCTGCGGTTCGCATTTCGCATCTACGACATGGACAACGACGGCTACATCTCAAATGGCGAACTCTTCCAGGCAAGATCCGATATAGCACATACATATATACATAGATATTAATCGTTAAATCCTGGTTCGTTCAGGTCCTGAAAATGATGGTGGGCAACAATTTGAAAGACACGCAGCTGCAGCAAATTGTGGACAAGACAATCGGGTTCGCGGACAAGGACGAGGACGGAAAGATCTCCTTCGACGAGTTCTGCTCGGTTGTCGGCAACACGGACATACACAAGAAGATGGTTGTCGATGTCTAAAAGCGAAACAGCCAACAATTTATAAAATTAAATTGAATTTGAAATTGAATTGAAAGTTTAGCTGAAGTTGCAAACTGCATAGGTTTACCTTTTTATATCTATATATATATATTGTGTATATGCATAATGCAAACATTTTTCACTAGTTACTATTTATTACAATTATTATTATTATTATTTTTTAAATGAATATTGTTTGTTTTTAGTTCTTTGCTCGACTAACTTAATTGTTTATTTTTCTATTGTTATTGAGAGAAAAATCTAATGCAAATATTTACACAGCCGTCGTTGAGCATAATCACTCGCGAATAAATAACACAATTTCTCAAAGGAAAAACAAAAGAAAAACAAAAGAAAATGAAAAACAAAAGAAAAACCAATATAAAAACAATTTTCAAAAAGTTGTATTTCTAAGTCGTAAAGTTTAAATGAAACAAAATGAAAAATTCGCTGCAAACATATGTATCCAAATACTACATATAGAGAGAGAGAGAGAGAGAGAGAGAGAGAGAGAGAGAGAGAGAGAATGTGAAAGAGAGAGAGAAATTGTGCGCCTCCTACTTACATACTTCTTAAATATATAGTAATAATTTATTATACAACAAAATATACTTCGAAAAACTTGAAGAAACAAAGCGACAAACAACAAATTCAAAGCCCAAACAAGTTGAGCGTGTTTTTTTTTTTTTTTAAATTTTTCAATTAATAAGAAATCAAAAAAAAAAACAAACAACAAAAACAATCTTATATACAACAAATTGAGAGAGAAATTTGTAATCAAATGAGAGGCCCAACATAAATATTGATAAAAGTTGTTCAAGCGCAAATTAACTCGTGTTCATAAGCTTTAAACTAATTTCTGTTTACAACTTTTTGTGTGTGTGTGTGTGTGTTCGTGAGTGTGTGTGTGTGTGTGTGTGTGTGTGAGTGTGTGCTTGTGTGTTCTTGTGTGTTCGTGTTTGTTCGTGAGTGTGTGAGTGTGTGTGTGTGTTCGTGTGTGTTCGTGTTTGTTCGTGAGTGTGTTAGTGTGCGTTCATGTGTTTTCGTGAGTGTGTGTTCATGTGTGTGTGTATGTTCGTGTGTGTTTCGTGTTCGTGTGTGTTGCTCGTGAGTGTGTTCGTGTGTGTGTGATTGTTTGTGTGTGTGTGTGATCGTGTGTGTGTTTATGTGTGTATAGGTATGTGTAGGTATGTGTGCGTGCTTGTGTGTGTGTGTCTGTGTTTGTGTGTGTGTGATCGTGTGTGTGTGTACGTTTGTTCGTGTGCGTGCGTATGTGCTCGTGTGTGTTCGTGTTCGCGTGTTCGTGTGCGTTTGTTCGTGTGTGTGTATGCTCGTATGTGTGTGTTCATGTGTGTGTGCGTGTACGTATGCTCTTGTGTATGTGTGTGTGGCATGTTGTGCTCTGATATATAACTGTTTACACTCTAAAAACTAGAATTTTGTATGACTTAAACTTAGATTTTGTTAATAACTTCTAATTCTCCTGTGATTTGGCCAAAACAAAAAAATCTTTACAAAAATGTGCATGGATCAAAAAGAAATCAAAAATAATCGCAAAAGCCGCCTCTACATAATATAAATATATGTACATGAACATAACATAAACTGTTAATGTAGCTCTAATTAACAGAGTTCTTGAGTCCAACCGAAGAGATAATCAAAAGGGAAAGCGAATTGTTGAACATGAAAGTGTGAGGGGAAGCAACAAGAATATGATAAAAACAATATTAAATCAAACATTTTTCTCAATTATGATAATATATACAAACATTTAATATAGATATTGTATATGGTCAATGCAAACACACATACTAACAACTAATTCTAATTCTAATCAAGTTAACTTAGTAATTAACTAAATCAGATATACATGTGTGTGTGTGTGTGTGTGTGTGTGCGTGAGGCAAATCGAATAATTATACATATGACGGTTGATTAACAAATTTTATACCTAACTTATATATATACAATATTACATACATATATTTAACGCAAAGCAAATCTAGTTAAACGAATTAACGAATTGCATGTTACAAATTTTTACAATTAGCAAAGTTTTTTGCACAATCGCCATTCAATTTGTTAGCTAATCCTAATCAATTTTTTTGTCATAACAAACTTTATATACATATATATATCGAATGCAATTTATATGAAAACGTCAGCCAAAGATACGAAATGCTGCAGCAACAACAAGCTCGATGAACCAATAAATAAACATATATATGCATATATATATATATATACTAACTAACAAATCTCTCGCTTAGCGCCGACAAACGCAAACGGCTTTGTTGTTGCAATAGCCGCCCTTGTAGCCTTTGGCCAGGCAGTGGGCCGCGCAGGCTGTGTTCTTTACATTCCAGAAGCTCAGCAGATCGCAGGTGGCGCGTTTCTGGCGCGGATGTGCTGTGTCCACTGCAGCTGTCGCCTCCTCCGCTGGAGCCATCAACCCCCTCAGCTCGGCGGGCTCGTCGGGCACAGCTTGGGCCCATGTCACAGCCAGAATGAGTAGAAGGCCCAGGCACACGATAAACTTCATTGTAGTTGAGCTTGTTTGGGAACTGATGATGCCATGCGGCATTGCATCCCGTATTTATACGCCCAAAGTGTCGCGTTTGTCTGCACTACGCTGAAGCTAAGGGATTCCCGGTGGGCACATTTGTTTATGGTCTTCTTGATAGTCGTGTTCACAGGCTGGTCACGTACAAGGGGACTTTTAGTCAGCTCGCTTGATGAGCAGTTGTTCAAAGAAGATAACAATGAAAAGTCAATACCTGAGTCTAGAGCATTGTGTAAGGCATCGTAAAGTTTGTCCTCAGCTTAACCCGTCAATATTGGATATCATAAAAAGCAGCGAAGAATCAATAAATATACTACATATTAAATGTGTCTAAACTGTGCCTCTTATACCTAAGTATAAGTTTATAATTGAAATGAATCAAACAAAACTTGTTAATAAACGCCTCAATAGAAAATTTGAATTGGCGCCACACGTTTGAATTTTAACGAGTAGTCGTACCTGTCACGAGTCAGAGTTGTGTTTTTATAGCGCTGCCAGCCCTTGTGTCCATAGATGGCGGCAATTATTTGAATTTAAATCTCCAAGTACAAAGTACCAAGTACTCGTAACGAATCGCAAATTGAATTTCACAACAGAATTTCGCCAGCCCTGGCAGAGTACCGCACAAAAGTAAACAAGTTGCATTAAGTAAAGTTGCTGCTGGCTTTTAATGAATTGTGCATTTATATTTACAAATAAAACAACAGCAAAATGTCCGATATAGATGGCATTTACTCCTTGCGGATCGTAATTGCCGATTTTTACATGGAGAAGCCCGTATTTGGCCTGGATCCCTGCTACTCCGAGTTGCGCGGCAAGGAAATTAAGCGCGTAAATATAATAAATAATTTGAAATTGTTAATAATACTAATGCTTATACTTGTTGAATAGGTGCCCATTGTGCGCATATTTGGGGCCAATGCCAATGGCCAAAAGTGCTGCATGCATGTGCACGGCGTCTTCCCCTACTTTTATATACCCTACGATAAGCGGGACTTCGAATCCGTGGAACGGGGCATACTGCAGATAGCCATGCACGTGGATAAGGCCATCAATATATCGTTGGGCCAAGGCAGCTCCAATGCGCAGCATGTCTTTAAAATACAATTGGTAAAGGGCATGTGAGTATATATCTTTTAATAGTCCTTATCCTCATCTTATTCCCAACTCATTTCCAGTCCTTTCTATGGCTACCATCGCACCGAGCATCAGTTTTTCAAGATTTTCATGTTCAATCCGCGCTTCGTACGACGCGCCGCCAATCTACTGCAAAGCGGCGCCATATTGAGCAGAAACTTCAATCCCCACGAATCGCATGTACCCTACATTCTGCAATTTATGATTGATTACAATTTGTACGGCATGAGCTATCTGCATGTGCCGCTCGAGGTGGTCAAGTTTCGCAGGCATACGGATGAGGACGGTAAACGAAGAGACAAATATTCTCTTTGGACTGGTATTTACACTCCATCCTGTTCTTTTTCCAGTTGTGCCCTATGCGAACGTGAAGCCGGAGCAGCTACTGGACACCAGTTGCGTTAAGAAGATCGCCTGCAGTACCTTGGAGGTGGATATCAATTCCAATTTCATACTGAATCGCTTTCAGCTAGTCACCAAAAGCAACAAGACGCACACAAATCCCGGCATCGAGGCCATTTGGCATGATGAGCACGTGCGGCGCCAGAAGCTGGCCCAAAGCTATGGCGCCGATAGCCAGAAACTAAATGCGGTAAGGGTTCACTCACAAATCAAGTCACCCAGCTAATGAACTTGCCTCAATTACAGCTGCCTGCGCTGCAAGTGCCGCCCACACAGGAGCGTCCGAATGTGGAAGTTGCCGAGAGCGATAGCTTCTATCGCGCTGCGCTGGAGAGCAAACTATTATCCATGGAGCAGACATTGAGCTCTGATCAAACTCTGTCCGATCAGACGCAGATCAGCCATGCGAATGTGACGCTCCAGACAAGCGCCAAGGAGCAGCGACGGCAATTCAATCTGCAAAAGCTGTTGGTGAATGCAGTTTATCCCGATGAATGCACCCAGGATGCACAGCAGCTGCTGATGAATGCATCTGTCATACCAAATCATTTATCAGGCAGCGGCAGTCTGCACAGCCTGCTACCGGATGTGGCCAATGGCGAGGCTGCCTTTCTGGACGACACGCTCATGGACGAGCAGCTCTCGGAGACACACGGTCCAGTGCCACATGATGCTACCCGTGAGCTAATTTCTTTAATAGCATTTGATGTATTATCTAAACCATGTCAATTTAGTGCGCGAGGAGGATTTGGAGCTGCTTGAGGTGTTGCAGCAGCTGGAGGAGCAGAACGCGAACGAATCCCACATTGATTTGGATAGCTCGCTGGCGCCGCTCTCGCAGCAGCACAAACAATGTAAACCCGTTTTAAATATAAGCTTTATTACTATTTAAATGAATTTCTGGCTACGCATTTAGTTGAGCTAACGCCTGAGCTGCTGGACAAACAAACGGCAGCTGAAGCCGCGCAGCAGCCGCTGTCCGAAGACGAAAGCGACAACTCGGATGAGGACAACACTGCGGGCAACATGCACGACTTTTCTGTTGCTCTGGATGACATTGACGAGCTGCTACTTAAGCTAACCCAAAGTCAGCCCAAGCCGCAGACGAAGTCTAGTCAGTCACCGCAAATGCCGCAAATCGATGGCGCCGATGATCAGCTGCCGCGCACGCCCACCAAAACCAGGTCCAAGGCACAACAGCGGAGTCCACCCAGGACGCCCACAACACCTAAGAGTCGCATCAGCATGCAGCAGCCGCGCACTCCCAAGTCCAGTGCGGCCAAAAAATATGCCCCATTGCCACTGACCATAACCAGCCGATCCGCACAGAGTAAGACCCTCAAGACCCTTAACTATTAAATCTCCTAATGCTAAAGCCGCAATCCTATTGTAGAGCAGGCGGAGGCAGTAGCTGCAGTGCCCCAAGCGAGCAGCGCCGTCAAGACGCGACTGAGCCAACAGCTAGAGACGGGCGTTAGAAGGTGTGCACATAGATGAATGTCCATAATCTCTTACTAATCCTTTGTCCATTCACCTTTTGCAGCCCAGCTGTAACGCTGCGCAAGAAACTGGCCATGACTGAGCTGCGCCGCAAGACAATCTGCGCAGCGTCTTTTACTGAGATGTGCAACAACGCAGCGCAACCGGATGAGTCGTAGGTTGATTTCTTTATGCAACTTGCAGCCTTTTAAATAGTTTGTTTCCATTTAGTACTCCCCTGCGGCGTATCACGCGCAGTCGCACGCGTAATTTGGACAAAACTCACATCATATGCTCCCTGACACCGCGTCAGAGAAATTCTCGCATGTCGGACGTCTTTGAGTCAGCGAACAATTCAACAACCACAGCTGAGATCTTAGTGGATCAGAAGAAACCACGTCGCTGCGCACGCCACAGCACCAAACAGGATGCAGAGGAACGACCTATCGCTGAGGCAGCGCCTAGTTTGGAAACAACTAACAAGGCAACGCATTCGCCCGCTGTAACTAGCGACGATGAGGCAATTGTATCAGACACAGAGAGCGATAGGTCTGTAGTTCACCTGCGTAAGACGCCAAATTTGAGACGTTTGCGACGCAGCTTTCGCGAATCGTTGCTGGCAAAGAGAGCGACGCCAACGAGTGCAATAAGTGCAGCTAAGCCAGTTTGTAAAACAACAACGAGTGCTGTAAGTCAAATTCCAGCGAGTTCAGTGAATCAAGCTTTAGCAAGTCCAATGCCTGAGACTGAAACGCTAACGAGTACAAAAACTGATAAAACTCAAACTTCAAGGAATGCAACGTCAAGGAGTACAAGAAGTCAAGCATTAGCGAGATCAATTGATTGCCCTCCAGCGAGTAAGACACCAACGAGTAAAACGACAGCGAGTGCGACGCCAACGAGTTCCAAAAGCCAAGCTCTAGAGAGTCCTATGTCAGCATTGAATCTCACTCCAAGTAGAGTTTTAGCGAGATCAATTCGCACTCCAGCGAGCAAGACACCAGCGTGTAAAACGACAGCGAGTGCGACGCCAACGAGTTCCAAAAGCCAAGCCCTAGAGAGTCCTATATCAGCATTGAATCACACTCCAACAAGTAAAGTTTTAGCGAGATCAATTCGTACTCCAGCGAGTAAGACACCAGCGAGTAAGACACCTGCGAGTAAGACACCAGCCGGTAACACACCAGCAAGTTCAACTCTGCCAAAGAATGCACCCGGGGAAGATACGAGTGAAGCAATTGGCACACCACAATCTAGTCCACAGAGCATAGCCAGCGATACTCCGGAGCTAATGAAGAGCTTCTATGAGCACTCGTTGATTGTAAACAGTCCGTCCGTATTCAGCGATGATTTGAGCAGTCCACAGTTGCCCACACAATCTAAATTTCTGGCCAAGCCCAGCGGCAGTTCAAGCAACTCCGCAGATCCCAACACGTTTGTAATTGCGCCGCTAGAGCTGCCCCCTAACTATGAGGAGGTGCTGCAGAGCTGTCGAAAACTGGACATACCCGAGTACGTGTTCCAGCAGCCCTTCTATAGCAATCCCGCCGATGTTAGCAAAATGACCGAGGTGGGATTTCTGGTGCTGCGCATACCGGGCAACAAGCTCAACGATTTGGAGCCCTTTCAAAGCTGCGTCCTGGCCAGCCATCAAGGTCTGGCGGCCTGGCGGCGCAAGCAATTGGTGGGCATTGCCGGACCAGCCATATTGCAGCGGTATCGCAACGAGCAGCAGGTGCGGGAGTACTTCAGCAGCAAGCAGCGGCTGGTCATGGAGCCGGCAATGAGTCCGCCTAGCAGGCAGGATGCTAAATTGTGGCTAAAAGCGCGAGAGCTTCACAAGCAGCGCCAAGGCGAGCAGGAGGAGGAGGAACTGCGCCCGCTGGGCAACGATGTGGATAGCCCCATTAAAATCAAGCGTCAGAAAATAACCATGATGCTTAACGAAGGCGATGGCGAGAGCGGAGCAAGTGGCGACGAGGACGGGGAGCCAAATTGCAGTCGCCTAACCCTGACGCCCATGTCACAGACGCCAGCAACGCCTCAGCCCACGGGCAAAGGTAAGCAACAGGCGAAGGACACACCGCTTAGCTGCAAGATGCGCACCAGGCGCGGCACGAAACTTAAATTTCCGGCAGAACAGGATGAACCGCCAGGCAGCAGTCAATCGAGCGAGCAGAGCGTCGCCAGCAGCGACGCCTTGGATGCACTGGAGCGAAGCTCGTTTGTGCGGCAGCTGGACAGCCTGAGTAGCGGAAGGAATAGTCATGAGCTCAGCTTTGGGCTGACCAATGCGACGCTGGACAATACCTTTGGTTTTAAGGTTAATCTGGAGAATCTACAGCAGGCCAAGGCGGACATTGAGGTAGGCAACAGTTCAGACCAAGTTGTATTCCATCTCTCAAATCTTAATTTCTGCAGTGCAACTACTTGACCACCATGACGCTGGAGCTGTTTGTGCCCACCCGAGACGAACTGCAGCCGGATCCGCTGTACGACGAGATACGCTGCATATTCTATGCCATAGAGCACAGCCTGCCGCCGGCAGCGGGAGCGGAGCAGCAGTCGCTGCCCAGCAAGGCCTGCGGTTATATTATAGTCAGCGATGCGCAGGATTTGGTCAGTGAGGGACGACATCATGGCCTGGACGCAGACATTGAGCTGCAGGTGGTGCAGAGCGAGGCGCAAGCTTTCGAGGCTCTACTGGCACTCTGCGCTCGCTGGGATGCAGACATCTATGCGGGCTATGAGATCGAGATGAGCTCTTGGGGCTACATCATTGAGCGTGCCAAGCATTTGTGCTTCAACATTGCGCCTTTGCTGTCGCGTGTGCCCACGCAAAAGGTGCGCGACTTTGTGGACGAGGACCGCGAATCATTTACGGATCTCGATGTGGAGATGAAGCTCTGTGGTCGCATATTGCTGGACGTCTGGCGTCTGATGCGCTCCGAGATCGCGCTCACCTCGTACACCTTCGAGAATGTCATGTATCATATTCTGCACAAGCGTTGTCCCTGGCACAGTCCGCGCGCCTTGACCGATTGGTTTGCCTCGCCCTGCACGCGCTGGATCGTGCTGGAGTATTATTTGGAGCGTGTGCGTGGCACATTGGCGCTGCTCGATCAGCTGGATCTGCTCGGACGCACCAGCGAAATGGCCAAATTGATTGGCATACAGTTTTACGAGGTGCTCTCCCGCGGCTCACAGTTTCGCGTGGAGAGCATGATGCTCCGGTGGGTATCCGTCCGCTTTAAATGTAGTTCCTATCTTAAATATTTATTCTCTTGCCCGACCACAGCATAGCGAAGCCCAAGAACCTGGTCCCGCTCTCGCCGAGCGTGCAGCAGCGCGCACACATGCGTGCACCGGAGTACCTGGCGCTTATCATGGAACCGGAGTCACGTTTCTATGCCGATCCCCTCATCGTGCTCGACTTTCAGAGCCTGTATCCGAGCATGATCATAGCCTACAACTATTGTTTCTCCACTTGCTTGGGCCGGGTCGAGCATTTGGGCAGCAGCAGTCCGTTCGAGTTTGGGGCCTCGCAGTTGCGTGTCTCGCGTCCGTTGCTGCAGCAGCTGCTGGAACGAGATCTGGTGACAATCTCACCCTGCGGCGTGGTCTTTGTGAAGCGGCAGGTGCGCGAGGGCATCTTGCCGCGCATGCTCAGCGAAATACTGGACACTCGGCTGATGGTGAAGCAATCGATGAAGCTGCATCGCGACAGCTCCGCGCTGCAGCGTGTGCTGCACTCACGGCAACTGGGCCTGAAGCTGATGGCAAATGTTACCTATGGCTATACGGCGGCCAATTTCAGCGGGCGCATGCCCGCCGTCGAGGTGGGCGACTCGGTGGTATCCAAGGGCCGTGAGACGCTGGAGCGCGCCATCAAACTGGTGGAGACGCACGAGAAGTGGAAGGTGCGCGTCGTCTATGGCGACACGGATTCCATGTTTGTCCTTGTGCCCGGACGCAATCGCGCGGAAGCCTTTCGCATTGGCGAGGAAATTGCACAGGCGGTGACCGAAATGAATCCGCATCCGGTCAAACTGAAGCTAGAGAAGGTCTATCAGCCGTGCGTGCTGCAGACCAAAAAACGCTACGTCGGTTACATGTACGAGACGCCCGAACAGCAGCAGCCGGTGTATGAGGCCAAGGGCATTGAGACGGTGCGACGTGATGGCTGTCCAGCGGTGGCCAAAATGCTGGAGAAGGTGTTGCGGCTGCTCTTCGAAACGGCGGACGTCAGTCTGATCAAGCAGTACGTGTGCCGGCAATTTACCAAGCTGCTCTCCGGACGCGCCAATCTGCAGGATCTCATCTTTGCCAAGGAGTTTCGCGGGCTAAACGGCTATAAACCCACAGCCTGTGTGCCAGCACTGGAGATGACGCGGTGAGTAGAGGATTTAAGGATTCTACAAGTAAATTTTCGCTTAATATTTCTACTCTTTCCCTCTGCCCAGCAAATGGATGCAAAAGGATCCCAGACGCGTGCCGCGTCGTGGTGAGCGAGTGCCCTTTTGCATAATCAATGGACCGCCCGGCGTGCCGCTGATACGTCTGGTGCGCAGTCCGCACGAGGTGCTGGCCAACGAGGGCTACAAAATCAATGCCATCTACTATATAACCAAGGCTATAATACCGCCGTTGAATCGCTGCCTGCTGCTCATCGGAGCCGATGTGAATGATTGGTAAGCAACTGAATCAGCTGCACGGCCAGGATAATCCACCTAAGATTTCCTCTGCTCCACAGGTTCAGCAATTTGCCGCGCAGGCTGCTTATGACGCCGGCTCTGTCGACAGCTGGTGAGCTGATGAATCGCGGCAGCGCCAAGTCCACCATTTCGCAATATTTCTCAACGACGAACTGCATCATTGACTGCGGCCGCCAGACCAAGGCGGGCATCTGCTCCGATTGTGCCCGTAATGCCAGCAAGTGCGTCGTCACGCTGCAGGCCAAGCTGGCGCAGCTGGAGCGCGGCTACAGGCTAACCCAGCAGATATGCCAGGCCTGTTGCGGCCGGTTGGGTGAGCTACAATGCGGCTCACTGGACTGCCCGGTGCTGTATGTGCTGGAGGTGAAGCGGCGGGAGCTGCAGCAGGCGCCGCACATACGCAAACAGCTAGAGGAGCGTTTCAACTAGTTCAATGCCATTTGTAAATATGTAAATATATTGGAATCCTAGAAAACAATATCTAGATACTTCATTTAACCAAGGTATAGTCATTTAAAGAGTCCAAGTCAATCTATGAAACTTCAAAAGGGCCAAATGGACTTTTTGTAGACAGTTTATTCTAGGCAACTGGCGTGGAACTCCATGCGAGTAATAAGGAATATCTTTCCAAGATCGCCCGCCTGTGCAACCCCCAGGTCAGGTTCCTAGCCTGTTAAAGCTGTATGGAGAAGACATATATGTGTATATATATATTGTTTTTCTTGTATATTTAAATTGCGACAGTTTAAAAAAGTTAAAATACTACACGTACATTCATTGTCGGCAACCCGTATATATGTAAATAGCTTAAACACTATGAATGCAGGTGAGTGTGTGTAGGTGTGTGTGTGTGTGGGTGAGTGTGTGTGTGGGTGTAAGTGTGTGTGTGGGTGTAAGTGTGTGTGTGTGGGTGTAAGTGTGTGTGTGGGTGTAAGTGTGTGTGTGGGTGTGTGTGTATTAAGTGTGTAGCATATATGCATTGTTAACTATTGATATTGTTTAGTTGCCGTTTTGTAATTTGCATTAGCATTTGTTCAAATAAATTTCTTAAAAGAGTTTTCATTTTAATTAAATATTCATATATTTGTTTTGTATGCATGTGTGTATGTGTGTGTGTGTGTGTGTGTGTGTGTGTGTGTGTGTTTGTATAATCAGATGGTAATGCGTTTTGTACAATCTAAAATAGTATTATGAGAACGTGAGCAATTTAACAATTTTTCCAATTTATGTTTAACCAAATTAAATAACAATTATTTGTATGTATGTATATAACCATGTACATAAGTGAGTTTTTGTGTTCATTTTGATTTTGTTGTTCTTGCCCTGATTTATCCTTCACTATTTATATATATAAAGTATATATATATACATGCATATATATATATATATATATATATATATATATATATATATTGTGTGTGTGTACCTAAACAATTTGCAATTGTATATGGTTATTAAATTGAGCTCGTGTTTGCTGATAAACAACGTTTACCATTTACATTTATAAACTCTTGTTTCGCAACAAAAAAAAAAAATCAGTACAATAAAAGTAGCTTCAAAAATTCCTTTGAAAATTTGCCTCGAAAAATAACACACGCACAGTTGCTGTAACGAGCGCTCGAGGTGCTCTTACATATCCCCATCCTCGACCTCGTCATCGTCATCCATTTCAAACATCATGGCATTCTTGGCATCAGCCTCATTGCGTTTGGTTTCCTCTTCGTTGTTGTGATTGTTGTTGTTGGTCAAGTCCAGGCCGCTATCGTGCATCGACAGCTTCTTGCTCTTGTCCTGGTTGTGACCATTATTATTGTTCGGCTGCTTGAAATACTGTGCATTGGCAGCGGTCTGAGGGTGAGAGTAGAATCAAGGATATTTAGTAATAATTAAAAAGAAAATATTGTTCTCAAAGTCTGCAGCTTCAAATGGAAATGTTTTCCGAGTTGAACAATTATAACAAGCCAAATTCTATAGGCTTTCATGGAGTTCTGTCCCTCTACTTGCATTTATTCTAACAGCTTTCACTTAACATTTTCATATTTAACATTGCCGTGTTATGTTAGACGGCTGTTAGCAACTTCTACTGTTATATCAAGTGTTTATGATTCAATCAAATATTTACCTAAATTACACACAAATTGCAAACCCAAATACTATATCATATCGTTATCGGTATCATTATCACTCGGCTTCTGACCTTGGTTTAATGACTAGTTAGAGGCTGATTTAACTTAAATCGCAATAGCACTGCTGAGAACTGGAATGCTTCAGTTTCAATTATTGTATTTACTCGCGAACCAATTTGCAAATATTGAACAAATATTTAACTAGCTTACACGCTTTTAAGACTGGACCTAAAGCTCTCAATAGCCAAATGGGTCATACAATGGAAACTAACACTCCGCGACTAGACCTGGATAACGCGCATTCCAATACAATCAATATTCGCGTCTAGCACTAATTCAATTAGCTCCAATCGACAAATTAACAAGCTGGCGCAAAATACAAGTTTACCTTGTGGGCGGGCGGCTGCTGGCCATTGCCATGCTCCACCACCTCCTCGTAGTCCGCCGAGTCGCCCTCGCTGAGGCGACGCTGTTGGGCGCGCAATTTGCAATCGCGACGCTTTTGATTCTTCTTGCGCTGGCCCAGTATGCTCGAGTCGAGCCTAAAAATAGAGATGCGAAAATTAGATGGAATTGAGTACAATTGGATCCGTTTTATATTTTTAGACGCACCTGAACACTTGCTTCATGATGTGATCATTAAATCTAACAGTCTTCTTGCAGCTCTCCGATAGACCTGCATCTCCCTCTCCGCCACGCTCCTCGGGTATGCCACCAAATGATTGTGAGAAACCGACACCAGGTGCATCCATCGAGCATGAATATGTTGAGGAGCAATCATCAATTGAGGAGCAGCTGTCGGAAATGGAGGGGCGTGGTCCATAGCGACTAAAGCGCTTCAATATGCCGCGTTGCACGCAGCTGCTGCTGCTCTCATTACAACATTCCGAGTAGCTGCGCTGCTTGCGCTGCGGCAGCTTCAGAGTGGCCACCGGCTGGGACACGTTCTGTAAGCGCTCTGGCGAGGCATCTTTGGGTGGTGGTGGCGGCGGCGGCGGCAGCTGCTGTTGCTGCTGTTTCTTCTCGTGCTCCAGCAGCAGCTCCTCTTGTGCCGCCTTGAGCTCCTCACAGGCGGATTCAGAGAGCGAGCGTTGCTTCTTGTTGCGCTTGCGCTGCTTCTTGTTTAGCTTCTTCTGCTGCTGCAGCTGTTGCAGTTGTTGTTGTTGTTGTTGTTGTTGTTGTTGCTGTTGCTGCAGCTCTACACTTTCCAGAGGATCAGTGCTCTCTTGTGGCATGATGCTCACCTCCAATGCATGTTCCAGATCATTGTGATCCATGTTGATATACAGCGACTTCTCTGAAGCCAAGCTGCACCCTTCATACTCCTTCTCAATATTATTGTTGTTGTTGTTGTATTGGCCAAAAACTGGATATTCCTTGAGATCATTGCTATCGGGTCCGGCCAGATAGCTAGGCAGCAGCATGCAGTTCTCATTCGTATACAGCCTCAAAACCACATTCTCATCGGCGGCATCTACATCGATATGATCGATCTGCAGCTGCGGCTCGAACCCATCGGGCAGCTGCACTAGGAACGCATAGTGGGTGGGATAATAGCCACTGCCCATGGAGGCGAATTGCAAATGCAGGCTGCGTGCCTGCTGCAGTGTCTGCATCGAATCCGGTTGCACATTAGACACATGCAACACAAAGGCAATCACATTGTCCAGTATGTTGCAGTCAAACGAGGCGGGCAGCTGATAGTGCAGGTTCTCCTTCAGAAACAAGCGGGGCGAAACAACGGCAGTGGCTGGGACTGTTGGACGTGGCAACAAGTTAGAAATGGACTCTATAAAAAGTGTACTACTTACATGCATCGGAAACTTCTGCTTGGTCATGCGACTGCAGCTCAACAATGGCATCGGCTTCAACTTCCGCTTCAGCTTCAGCTTCCGCTTCATCTTCGACGGGCGACTCGCCATTGGAGTTGAGCTCCACGCCGCTGTCCTCGCGGGTGAGCGTGCGCACAGTGTCGTGCAAATTGCGCTGTTGACGTGCCGTGGAACGCACCACAGGCAGCGTTATGCACAGACGTCTGTGCTCGGTATCGAAGCGTGCATTGCCGGCTTTATCGTTCACCGTGTACGGCAGATCCAGCTTCAGTCGATATTTGGCTCCTTGGCGCTCGCTGAGGAGATAAACGGACTTCTCCGTGACATCCAGCTGACAGCCAGCCGTAGAGCTGAGCAACGGCAATTCGATTTCGACGACCAGAGTACGTGGCATAGTCACCTGCAGTTTGGCGTCCAGTTCGTCTGTATACTCGGCCAAGTCCACATCGTGGCTGTGCTTGATGCTGTACTTGGGCACGGCAAACGTTGGAGGAGGCGTCACTTTAGCCTTCATGGGCAGCACCTTGGGCTGGTCGGCGTTTGCTTCCGGCTTCTTTGGGTACATGTGCTCTAGGGGATGCGGTTCGAGTTCCTCGGCTGTGGCATCCTTGGATAATTTGCGCAGCACAGTTGGACGCGCAAGACCCTTATAGTCGAGCTTGGGAAACTTGAGATTGGTCCGATCCAAATTCACCTTATACTCGCGCTCGACACCATCCAGTGCGGTATCGATAAGGCATTGGCGGAACTGCGCATTGCGCTTACCCAGATGCAGTGCATCCGGATGGAAGACGACATCAAAAACTTTGCATTGCTTGTTATTGGCATCGAGATCGTCGCGGGGCGGTGTCTGGGCCATCGGTATGGACCAGCTGAGACCCTTCTGCCCAGTTTGTGAATTGACAGAAACCTCATTATTGGGCCGCTCCACGACCGTGGAGCTGGCAATATTGATGAAACACTTTAGTTCGCCATCAATGGACGTTTTAACCACAAAGCCCGGCTGCGGATGGATAAAGGTTACATCGACGCCGCGCTCCTTTTCCAGCTGCGTTATCTCCTTCTCGTAGAGCTTACGATTCTCCGGATCTTGAATTTCGTCGACGTAATCGAAGAACAATTTGCGGAACTCTTCGTTACCTAAAGCCTGGCGTATGCGGTCAAATTCATCCGTGGTTATGTCCAACTTTTCATTGCCATGGATCTTTGAGTGTTTATTGCGTGTGGAAGCGGACATAGCTTCAAATGCTTTAACTTGCACTCACTATCACTATCACTATCTCACTCTTACTCTCACCGACACGCGCAACTCGAACAAAAAAGCTTTAAACACTTGTTGCACTATTTTTAATAATTTTACAGTTAGTTGGAAACACGTAAGCCGTACGAAATGCTAGTTTATGTTCTTATAGCGTTCTAGTTGTTTCTGCAAAGAGAAAAGAGATAGAGAGAAAAGGAGAGAGATGGTAATTTAACATTTGACAGCTGATGCAATAACACTCAAAAACGATTTTCGTTGGAAGCCGCATTCTGACGTATGTACACACACACGCACGCACACATGCAAAATCGATGAGCGGCTTATCGCTCGATTGTCGTAGGTTTCAAATTCGCAACATATGTGCAGGCAGCCCCCCTACACTATCTACCTTCACACACACACTAATTTATAGATAGTATATAATAAAATATAGTTATCTACATAAATATGTATTAAAATTGAAATCGGATTCAAAATGACGCCAGCCAACGTGCCTCTACTCTCTTATTCACATTCACTCTGTTCGCTCTCTCAGCACATTTGCCGGCTGCAATATGCAGCCTGTTTTTTTTGGCAACAGCGAAATGTATAATTACATTTGTATGTATGTTATAGTTATGTAATGCAGGGAAACGTACATGGGGAAACGAAGGCGGACAGAATGGAAGGCGTAGCGAGATCAAGCGTTTTATTATTGAGCAAAAACGAAAAGCAAACGTACTGCGTAGTTTGCCGTTTTGTTGTGGCCGTTGTTTCGTATCAGTGTTTGTGTGTCGATGTTTGCGGCGCGAGCGAACTTTTACGAATGAGCATTAAACGCCGGCAAACGCTTCGCCCGCAGAGGAGGCCGCATGCTGAAAGCGATGGAAAAAGAGTACGGCGGAGACGAGGGCGACGCTAGATAAGCACAGGCAGCTAACCAACCACTTGCCCTCAATTGTTTGTGTCTGCTGTTGTTGTTGTTGTTTAGCGAGGTTCTGTATATAAATGAATGTATGTATGTAAGGTGTGCCCAGCCCAGATGAGATTGGATGTCAAAACAAACTGAATACACACAGGGACACAGGACGATAGAATAATAGAAAAGTGGACGAAAGGCAAACACATGTTCAGCCCCTTGGTTCAGCGTGTTTGTGCGTACACGCGCAAAAGAAAATGTGGAAAAATTATTAGTTACGTGACCAAGGAGAGCACATCCATCTATCTATGTGTGTGTGCGCAAGCTAGTACAAACTATGTAAATATGTATGTATGTACATACACAATCGGCGTTTGATCAATATCGATACAAAATGAGGAAAATTGATTGATTTTCTGCATAAGGCATGGCTACAAGATGAAACCGGTCCGAATGAACTAGGCAGACTCTTAGCGAACGCCCACTGGAACAGGATTTACGGAGAATAGCAGAGGAGCCGTTGCAAGATTATGTTGACAATCCGCTTGAACTTGAGCACGATGAGGAAAGTCAATGACCACCAATCGGCTTCTACAGCAGCCACAATTAGAAACACAATAGAACTAGACTCGAGACTGCATTTTCTTTTAACATACACATACATGCACAGGTACACACACAGGCAAGACTTACCTAAAAAATATATATGTATAAATACATACGTGTATGCACTGTAAATAGTAATAAACCGCACAGAACCCTTTTTAATATTTTTTTTTTATGTTATATTACTGTGAAATTGTCTTTGAAGTTTTTTTCAGAAATTCTAGAAAATTTTCAGCTGATCAATTTTTTCCAGGCGAAGCAAGCTGAGGACCGGCTCAGTGTGACCTAAACAACTTGACGACGTGTGTTTTAAATAGTTAGCTCTAACAGCATTTGGTATTATTATAACAGCGGCAAGTATGGGCACCCAAATCACTTTGAGCAAATGTTAACATTTTAGGGGTGGCCACAGCTGTAAATGTATACCTGTTAGTGCTGGCTAACACAGCACTGTTAGTGTTGGATAAAAAACAATGGCAATGGAGTCAAATTTATTTTTGGTTTTTCTGTTGTCATTTTTTTTATATAAAAATGCAAAAGGTGTGTTAAATTATGTTTCCAACTGTAATACAATGTGTGTGCATCAGAAGCGGCTGCATTTAAACACAAGTGTGTGGCTTGGATAGCGGCATATAGGCCTGAAAAAATGATGCCTACGCGCTGCATATTTGTTTGTGTGTGTTCGGGTCACAATTTGTTTTCATATGCTACTGTTCTGACCAATTGCGCCGCGTATAAAGCCAAGTGTGTGACAAAACTGCCGCTGAGTGCATAAAACAGCATGAAAATAATGCAAATACATAAATATATGAGTTATATAAATGAATAAGAATGCTTATGTGGGCGAGCGTAGCATAAAAGTGCATTTATAATCCACACACACATGCGTATTATTTGTGTATACACAAATGCCTATGTGTGTGTGCGTGTTTAGTATTTCTAGCATATTTGCGTGTATGTGTGACTGTTATTTTCCGTGTTGTTGTTCTTACAGCGGAAATCAGTGGACTTTTGCTAGATGAGCAACAGGATATGGACATGGAACTACCGCCGAGCATTAATGGAAAGGAATTTCCAGCAATACCGCAAAACTCCTTACTATCGCATCCCAGGTAATTAATAGAATAGGGTGCACTTCCATTTACGATCAATCGCAAATCAATCAAAATAATTTTATAAGCGAAATTAAATTTGTCTACTCGGAACTATTGCTATAGCCTAACTTCATTGTAACACCTACTCTTTAATACTTCCTACCCATTTTACACGCTGCACTCCTTAATAGAAGACATGTTAAGAGTAAGCGACGCATGAAAAGAAGGTAAAGCTGAGTGCATTAGCCCGCCCGTTTTCGTAAACCCCACTCACACACATACATACACGCTCGTGTTTATTATATGCTTGCATATTCTCTAATCTGATATTTTCGCATGCACAGATTAAAATGTTTTGCGTGTGAACCACCCTGTCTCGATCCGAATGAGCATGCACATACGTGCCAGAACGCTATACAGGTGAGTTAACAAGAGTCTGGTAACTGATTATCCAATAATTCAATTCTCGCTGCAGTGCTGGAAATCTCGCACACGCGATGCCGTTGGCCAGGAGCAAGTGTCGCGGGGCTGCACCACGTCGCAGGATCAATTGCCACTGATTTGCAATCCAATTGGATTAAATAAGCTCAACGGACCCGCAAAACGCAACACGGCAAAATTCATAAATGTCGTCTGCTGCGCCAGCGATTTTTGCAATGACGGCGAATTTCCCGAGTTGCCACCGTTTGTCAGCGGCGATGTGGCAACGGTGATCACAGCCGATAGCAGCAACATAAGCAAAATGGCCGCCGCCATTATGGGCCCATTTCTGGTCATCACGCTGATGGGCGCTGTGGCCGTGTGCTTTATGCGGCGCAGCCATCGCAAGCGTCTGGCGGCAACCCGAGTCAAACAGGATCCCGAATCATATTTGGTTAACGATGAATTGCTGCGCGCCACCAGCGCTGGGGATAGTACTCTACGCGAATACCTGCAGCATTCGGTCACTTCCGGTTCGGGAAGCGGTTTGCCGCTGTTGGTACAACGGACGCTGGCCAAACAGGTGACGCTCATTGAATGTATTGGCCGCGGCAAGTACGGTGAGGTGTGGCGTGGTCACTGGCACGGCGAGAGCATTGCCGTCAAAATATTCTTCAGTCGGGACGAGGAGTCGTGGAAACGTGAAACTGAAATCTACAGGTTGGACTTCACTTGGATTTCTTATATCTTTCTCTACTAATCTCTTTCACACTTTCAGCACCGTGCTGCTGCGCCATGAGAACATACTTGGCTTCATTGGCTCCGACATGACCTCACGCAACTCGTGCACCCAGCTATGGCTAATGACGCACTACTATCCACAGGGCTCGCTTTTTGATCATCTGAATCGGAATGCACTTAGCCATAATGATATGATTTGGATTTGTCTATCGATTGCCAATGGACTGGTCCATCTGCACACTGAAATCTTTGGCACTGAGGGCAAGCCCGCCATGGCGCATCGCGATTTGAAGTCGAAGAACATATTGGTCACCGCAAATGGTACCTGTGTCATAGCTGATTTTGGTTTGGCGGTTACACACTCGCATGTGACGGGACAACTAGATTTGGGACACAATCCCAAAGTGGGCACCAAGCGTTATATGGCACCCGAGGTCTTGGATGAAAGGTAAGCGTTCGTCTGGTGTACTTTTTGTCAACTGGTGTAACTCTTTTTTTTTTCTCCCCGTCCAGCATTGACATGGAGTGCTTTGAGGCACTGCGTCGCACTGATATCTACGCTTTTGGACTGGTGCTGTGGGAGGTTTGCCGGCGCACCATTTCGTGCGGCATTGCCGAGGAGTACAAGGTGCCGTTCTATGATGTAGTGCCCATGGATCCCAGCTTTGAGGATATGCGCAAAGTCGTCTGCATTGACAACTATCGACCATCCATACCCAATCGCTGGAGCTCAGATTCGGTGAGCATAAAACCCCATATACCTTTACCTACATTTTTAACTATATACCTGTTTGCAGCTACTGGCCGGCATGTCCAAGCTAATGAAGGAATGCTGGCATCAGAATCCGAATGTGCGTCTGCCGGCGTTGCGCATTAAAAAGACTATACATAAATTAGCTTCCGCTGATGAGAAGATACGTTTAGACTTCGATGAAGTTTGCGTTTAGTAGCTTTTTAAGTGTAGTTCGTTAAGTTAAGTTAACTATTAATTTGTGTAAGCGACATTAGTTAAGTTCATTTTGCTAGCAGCTAAGTTTTCATACATATATTGAAGTTTTATTTGATTTTCCCTTTCATTAGTCTGTAGCTGCATTAGTCGACATTTAGTTTTGTGCCTTTCAAATTGCCTTAAATGTAAATTTCAACTTGACTAGAGATATCATCTATTTAAGTTACATGAATCGCCTACATCAAGCTGCCGCCATGGAGTAGCCAGCCTTTTTACAATCTTTAATCATTTTCATTTCAAGTGCCATTACAATTAAGAATTGGTAAACAAAACAAACAAAAAAAAAACATTTTTATAGATTACATTTAAGCTCACTTTTTACACCTACACCTTTTCACAAACACACATGATCACTTTTCACAAACACACATGATCAGCTATATCAGGCAGCTATATAGTTTCTTTTCTTATCAAGCTATGATAGAGTTATTGAGAATGTAAACAATTGGCGCCACACACACACTCGCGAAACATATTGTGCACCTAGTTAAGAGCATATGCATGTACATGAAAAGTTCCCAACTACATATAGATCATATATACACATATATAAATACATATATATATATATATATACAAACAATACTTTGTATACTGTACAAATGCGCGCTAAATAAGTTGTATATGTAGTTTACAAATGACTTTAAGATACTATCAAAAAAATAAAATATACTCTAATTGTTAAGTAAGTCCAAAGTAATCGAATCACTTTTAAAGATCGAGAACTCATCTGAGAAAATATGCTGAATATTAGAATTCAAATAAGAAACTTTATTTGGAAACAAAATTTTTAACATTCATATGCTTCAAGCATAAATTAATTAACTTTAGTAATAAGGTTAAAAGTATAATTAATAGAAAAGATAGGGATAGTTCTTCATTGTCCATTTGCTGTCAGCAGCCTGAACATCTCGTTGTTGTGCTCGTCGAGGAACAGCAGCTTGAAGATGTCATTAAAGAAATCCGGATAGTAATCACAGGCGCGTTTGCAGTCGGGCGTCCAGTTAATCTCCAGCAGCTTTGGCTGCATCCCGTGCTGTTCCACACCGCTGCCCGTCCAGGCCAGCATAATATCCGCTGCGTAGAGAGCGCGAGACTGAGCGCAGGGCGCCAAGCCACAAGGCGGCGGCGCTTGACTGGCGCACTGCAGCACCTCGTGCAGCATGCCGCAGATCTGTTGCTCCACAACAGCCCAGTCGTGTTTGGCATACTGCTGGCGCCACATGTCCAAAAAGTCGTCGCATTGTATATGATGCAGCTGTGCCTGCTCCTGGTAATTCATCACAGTGTAATGCTTCTCATAGTCATCAAAGTTGTCCAACGAGAAGGGTCGATTGGCGAAGCGCAGGAAGAACTTGCGATGCACATAGGCCTCCAGCGGCTTAACGCGCTTCACCAGTATCACATAGCGCACATCGAATTTGACCTGAGCATTCAGTTCGTCGCGATGGAACAGCACGGGCCGCTCGATATATTTTTGGGCTATTTTTGGTCCCGTTGCGGGCAAACGTACAATCTGCTTAATGCTATCCGTGATGTGAGTGTCGAGACCACGTGCCAGGTTCCAGGGTTTGATAATCCAATGGTTATCCAAACGTTTGGCCGCACGCTGCTGATAGTAGGCGACAAATTCGCGCAGTTCCGTGGACAAATTGTAGGTGGTGGGCAGCCACGCGGGATACGTGTCTAGCGTCTCGGCATTGTGATGCTCCTTTGCAGCACGACGACCCACAATACCCAGCAAATCCTTGATGGTGATGACGTACTCGAAGGGAAACTGATTGATGAACTTGTGTGGCGTATCCCGTGCAAATTCTGCGAAATTCTTATAGTGGTTGGTCAGCCAGAGCACATCCGCATCCTGTTCGCTGTCGACCAGCACAAATTCGGGTGCTGTGAGATGCTCGCGCAGCACATCATACTGGGCGTATACCTTTAAGGGATCACAGCGAGCAGGCGGCTCTGCGACAGCAGCGCTTTCCTCCTCCGGATATGTTTCTGGTATGTGTCCGCTGGAAAAGTAATCCGCACTCGGCTCCACTTGTAAAAAGCTCTCCCCACTCAAATCAGTCTCTTGCCAAGGCAGCAGCAGGGCAGGACGTTGCGGCGCATCCTTTGACACATACTCGGCAAAGTCGCGCGTTACCGGCGCACCCTGTTCACAATCCCGAATGGGAAACAGCAAGCTGTATGTGGTCTGCGTGTTCAGGTAGAGCAAAGGCACTACACGGAAATTGGGCTCATCTGAATGATTAACTGCCGAACCAACTTCATCCATGACATACCAAATGGGCATGCGCTCCTCATCGGTTAGGCCTTCGCTGGCAATGGAATAGGCATGACAATACCTCCACAGGCGCCTCAATATTTTGTCAATGCGCTGCTCATGCTCCAGATCGACGCCGGTGATGGCGGACAAGCGATCCGCCAGCTGTGGATAGTGCTCCAGCTGCTGACGCGCGCTGTTCAGGCGAAAGGTCCAGGCGTGATCTATCAAATAAATGGCCTGCGGATCACTTGCCTTTATGCCCTCTGCGCGGGCTACTTCTAGGGCAAACGCTGGCTTGGCATTGTCATCATCAACACCCTCCTTCTGCATCTCATCCTCGTCATCGTCGTAGTCGATGAGCAATAATTGCAGAGCCTCACCAGCGTCAAAGTTGTCCGTGGTCAGTTTACGGTAGAGCGCCGGCCAGAAATGCACTGGCACCGCCGAAGATTCCAGCTGCGGCTTATGAAGCGCCACAAACTCATTGTATTTGTTAATTCCGTCCATGCTGCGTGCTAGTTGCAAAAGCGCTGAGAACACCCGGCTAGTTCACATGGTCGGTATATTTGGGATGGCCGCATTTAGGCACAACAAAAATATACTAGCTACCAACAAAATACTAAAGATCAGGACTAAAAAAAATTTGAATTTGAATTGTTTATTTTAAAACAATTATCGATAGGCACACACAGAAAATTAGAAGTGAGAATTAACTGCAAAGCCTTGTGAAGAGTACCTCTCTAAATAGTAGTTACTCATCACTAGCTCAGCTAGTGATTTAATTGCTGGTATTTATTTCAATGTGACAGCATTTTGTTTGGCAAATTTAAAACCAACTAGAAATCATATGCCAGGGCTGCGTTATGGCGAACAGCTGTTGCACAAGTCTGCTTTTTGGTGAGCACATATAAATAAATGACAACAATATACAATTTCACCATTAGAAAAAATTACACATAAGCAGCGGCCGCACATTCAATCAGCTGGCCAGCTTAGATCAAAAATTCATAGTCATCACAACTCGACACTAACCGCAGCAGTTTTTGATTAAAGGGTTACCTTGGTCTATGCTAGACTAAATTTTCGCAAATGCTGCACCGTTGCATCTATATGCTAGTATTATTCTAAATAGTCCGTCTTCTGGCAAATTGTCAATATTAACAACAAAAAAAACCAAAAAGAACGAAACAAAAAAAAAAAAGAAAACTAAATGAGCGGTACACTGGCATTGCCAAACCACGCTGAAGGCGCTACAGATGTTGTGCTAGAGGCTCAGACCATGGACGTAGAGGTAAGCGAAACGGCGAGTCAAAAGGATTTCGAGCAGCCAAACACGAAACATTGATTTTTTGATGACGAAAGGTCAAACAATAAATTGTCAACGCTGAAATATGATACACATACAAACGTACATATGCATGTATGTGTGTGTGTTCCTAGCTAATTGCGCAGTTTCAGTGGGCGCGATCGCGGTGCCCGTTAGGTAATCCACGCCCATTTGGCAGCACTTCCGGGCCAGAGCAGGCGAGAGAGACCAAGGCATGGAATTAAATGGTTCGAGTGTGTGTGACGTTTGTTTATATATGTGCATATGTGTGTGTGTGTGAACGTATGCACATTAAAGTATTACACAAACGTACGGGGCCTGATTTACAGTAATATTTACAATACGAGGAAATTATTCACTTGTTAAGGGTTTTATCATAATTTTTTTCTCATATATTTTTGATCCTTATGAACATGTTTATGCTTTGTCTTTTGTTACATGTGTAGAATTAGGCTTTTTTTGATTCTTAACTCAGGAATTTAATGTTTTCCAAACATATCAGCAAAATCTTATCAACATCTCTCTGCAGGGGCTTACAACTGTAATCGTTTTTATTTGCTTTAAACACAATTCCCTTTTAGATTTTGGCTTAGTCATTTTGACAGCAGTCAAATAATAATTATAAATAATTGAAAGCTTTGCAATACTCATATGATTTCCAATTTATAATTATGTTTTTTATCTAGTTAAATTCTAGTCTATACTTAATAACTTTCATTTCAGGTTTCGAAAAATAACGGCTTCTTTCTATGGCAATGGTTGTATAACTGGACATCGACTTCACCAACAATGCTGCGCGCCGTTGAGAAGAAGATTCTTTCATATCTGAAGCTGCCGTATCGGGGCTTCTTTGTGGACATTGGTCCGGCTGTGGGCGAGGCTGACAAAATCTGGACGCTCAGCATGAATACGGAGTCCAAGGAGGTGCCACTGGTACTGCTGCATGGCCTCGGGGCAGGCGTGGCTCTCTGGGTAATGAATCTGGATGCCTTTGCAAAGGATCGTCCGGTCTATGCAATGGATGTGCTCGGCTTTGGCCGCAGCTCCAGGCCACAATTCGCCAAGGATGCGCTTGTGTGCGAGAAGCAATTCGTCAAATCTGTCGAGGAGTGGCGTCGTGAAATGAACATCAACGATATGATACTGTTGGGTCACTCCATGGGTGGTTTCATTGCCTCCAGCTATGCGCTTAGCTATCCGGAGCGCGTTAGGCACTTAATACTGGCCGATCCGTGGGGTTTTCCCGAAAAGCCCGCCGACTCGACGAACACCAAACAGATTCCTTTGTGGGTGCGGGCAATAGCGCGTGTCTTAACTCCCCTGAATCCGCTGTGGGCTCTGCGTGCCGCTGGTCCATTTGGCCAGTGGGTGGTACAGAAGACGCGACCCGATATAATGCGTAAATTCCAGCATACGATTGAGGAGGACATCAATCTGCTGCCCCAGTACATACACCAGTGCAATGCACAACGGCCGAGCGGGGAATCGGCGTTCCACAGCATGATGCAATCGTTTGGCTGGGCCAAGCATCCCATGATCCATCGCATTAAGGATGTGCGCCGTGATATACCGATCACATTCATCTATGGCTCACGTAGCTGGATTGATTCATCGTCGGGCGAGAAAATCAAATCGCAGCGCGGCGTCAAAATGGTGGACATCAAGATTGTAACCGGCGCCGGACATCATGTGTACGCGGACAAACCGGACGTATTCAATCGCTACGTCAACGAGACCTGTGATATACACAAAGTCAGCAGTGGGAAGCTGGCATCGCCATCCATCCAGCTCATACGCGAATCCACCGAATCGGATGAAGAGCACGAAGTGCCCATTTTGGGAACGGCAGCGGAATCGATGCAAATCCAGGCGGAAGCCGATGTTGTCCAGGGCATGTCATCATCAGCAACAACATCAACAACAACAAACGCGAGAACAACAGCATCTGGGACGATGCCTGTCCCCAAAAACGAGCAATCTTCGAATCCTGCTATTAACTTAGCCGATGCGAAACGGAAATGAAAAAGCAAGGTTCTTGCCGGCTTAAATTATATATTTAGCTCTACTAACTTTGTGTCTATTTTATTTGCGGTTTTGCCTAGTATTAAATGTTGTCTTATCTTAGTCTTTAGTTTGTTATTCCACTGTCATTCTATTATTTACACAATCATTCCCCTGTGCCCATAATCGCAACGACTCTTGTTCAGCGTGATTCAATGCTTGAATCTATTAATTACGTGCTCCAGCTACGGCTGCGTTACAAAGTCCAAGTTTTATTATGTTCTTCGACCATTATTTGCTTGAGCTGTGATAAATAATTGTTCTGGATACGTCATGTACATATTTAACAACAGCGCCCGAAAGCGTGCTACGACCAACCAGCTCAACCCGGCCCAGTTCGTATCAGCTTCTCTGGTGCTGACGTCTGTCCAGCGCACGCGGAAGTCATCGACCTAACCCAGTGGCCTATACAAAAATTGATTTCATTTGACTTTCAGCTTAGCTAATCACAATTAATCATGCATTGAAATCAACAAAAGCGCGGAATGTTCTTAAAAATATTTCAATTGCGCTCTCACTAATCTCTCTTATTTACTTGCTCAGTTATTTACCGAGTCGCTCTTTAACTTCCGAGTGTACTCTCTTTTAGGAGAGCAGGGTCTTGTTCTCTTATGCACTCGCTCTTTCATGGGAATGCAAGTTCTCTTACTCTCACATGAGCAGCACCTCCCACCTACACCTAACACCTTTCTATGCGATTTTCATAAATGCATGTAATATTTAGAGATTTTCTTAATAGTTATAAATATCTGCAGAAACTTAAGTGCCTTGCAGCTTAGTGTCAATTGTTTATTTAATAAGCTTTATATTCAATGAAAAGTTTTCAGGCTTTGCGCTATCAGCAAAGCTTATCTTATAAATAAAAACAAACCCCGAAACAATCAAATGTACTGTACATAGACATTTACATATATCAGATCGGTTTTCTTTATTGCTGTCAGTCATGCGATCCGAGCAAAAACTGTGTCTGGCACTCAGTAGAGAACTCACACAATGTCTCTCTTAATTGGAAAGCACAAATAATACGTAAACAAAGCAGTTGGCGAGCTTATCAGCGGCGAAAGTAAAAAAACAAATATAATTGACCGCCAGATAAGCAAAGGTCCATCGCATGACTAACAATAACGGGTCGCATCCAAAACAAAGACAAAAAAATATATAGTATAAACAAAATAGCGACCATTTTATAGACTATAATCATAATGGTGTAATTTAATTTGCAATTGCAAGGAGAGTCTCTCGATTTTCGAATTACAATAAAATGTTAGCATATTTTTATATAATATAATAGTTAAGCTTTTGGTTGACGCTCTACTTGGCATCGGCAAAGCCTACGCGATCGTTGCCCATGTCAAATTCGGTGTAGTATTTGCCAATGAAGACATCGCCCAGAATCCAGAGTGGTCCGTTTGGTGGGGGTATGTCCATGCCCATAAATCCAGACAGACAAATGGTCTTGCCCATTTGAGCAACACGCAGAATATAATCCTTGCCCTCCAGCTCAAAGGTTTTTCCGCCCAGCACAAACTTAATGACTGGCAAGTTGGGTATCATATCACAGGAGACGATATACTGCAAGAGATCAGGCTTGAATGTGTTACCTATACATATATATCTAGGCAGTTCTTACCTGTCCACCCACAATGGGCGTGCCACCAATAGCCTGATTGATTGAGGTAGCCTCAGCAACGGGCGCAGCAATCAGCGAGGTACCAGTATCGGCAATTATCTGGCATCCGCCCTTGCACAGCTCCAGATTATTAAGCTGAGCAGAGTCCATCTTGATTTGCCAATAGCCCTTGCGTGTTACCGGCAAATAGGTAAAGTCGCCCGTATAATGATTGGGATCGGAGCCGCCAAAGATGATTTCGCCACCTTCTGGTGCTTTGGGATCACGATTCAAGTAGAACGAAAATACCGGCTGGGAGATCAAACCCTGCTCGAACATGGAATAGAATGGAGGCTTGACACCATCCACAGATATCGAACTGTAGCCCAGTCCGAGAATACCATCGAATTTGGCGGCGACAAAGACCAGACCCGGTTCACTCAGTGCCTCGGCAAATGTTTGACCCTTTATGTCCAGGCCGGCAATGTTGACCGTGTCGCTGGACAAATAACCCGACAAACTGCCCGAGCCATAGTGTATAGCGAATTCGGTGCCGTTCTTGCTATACGATGAAGACTTGCTGGCATCGTATTTGTTGTGCATGAGGCACGCAATGTTGGTCAGGTGACATTTCTTCGAAGGCACCCACAAATTGGACGAACCTGTATCGAAAACTACCTTGAAATTCTGCGGCGGCGAACCAATCGAAATGGGGCCATAGTACTGAGCATCCAGATAGTTGGAGAGAGGTTCGGGCGAGACGCCGCCGGCGCCACCATACTTGATGCGCAATTGCTGCAGCTCGGTGCCGACATCAGCGAAATGCCGGCGTGCGGATTGGAATTTATTTAACGGCACACGCAACAGCTTTGGTTCCGCAGTGACGACCCAGGCCAGGGCCAGGCACACGGCAAACAGCAGCAAAGACTTCTGCATGGCCACTGTAAGCGATTTAAATGTTTTAACTTGTAAAATACACTGTCGACTGTCGGAATTCAACTGTTTCTGTTGCAGTTAATTAAAAATTGCGGTGCAGCGAAAATGATTCAGCAATCAATATGTGCTAAATTTGCCCACAAAATCGTTTTACTCTGCCAACCAGGGCTGGAACAGTTACCAAAGTGATAATGTTCATTTGGCGAATTAGTTCCTGTTAAAAATATTTATTTTTTTTACCTTGGAACTAAAATGAAAAATGCAATGCCACAGACCTAACAGATTGCACATTGTTTTGTTTAAAAGGCTTTGAAGTTGTATATATTTCGCAAATAATTGTTAAAACTATTTTAGATAATCCAAAAACCCATTATTTCTATTGGAAAGTGTGCATAGTAATATTTATGTGTAACAAGGGGCCTATCCTTACAACTGAGCAAATATTTTCATCATTTATAATTTTGCTTTATATATAAATATATACCATTTGTAAAATGCGTTGAAATTGCTTAAGTTACTATGTGTGGTTGAAAAACAGAATTTACATCCCTCTCTCAGTACTTGTAGCGGTAGATAGCCACTCCGGCGACGCCAATTAGTATGGTGCCCATCAAAAAGCCAATCAGCTTCAACTAGAAAATACAAAAAACATTTAGGGAATAAATCAAGTTTGTAATGGATGAGTGTTTGCTAACTAACTTTCGAGTTATCTACCAAGGGTGCTTTCTGTCTTATGTTACTCTTCTGTTCCATTTTCTTTGCCTGGCCCAACATCTTCTGATACATTTCCTTTTCGTTGTGTTCATCGCGACGTGCTTTGATAAACAGCCGAGCCAGGTCTGATTGTACAGATCGGTTGTCTGGTTCCAATGTGGCCACTTTCTGCAACAGCTTGATGGCCCCCTGAGTGTCATTCTTGCCCTCGAGCACCTGATAACGAGAGCTAGAGAGATTAAGTCTTGCACACATGCCATGTGCTTAACTTGCACTCACTCTGCCCTTGCGGTACAAAGCCTTTGGGTTGTTTGGCTGACAACGTAATACATTCTCCACGGACTGTAAAGCGGCATCATATGCTCCGACCTTAATTTGAGCCATGGCCAAATTGTTATACACAATCAGTCGATCCTCCAAAAGGCTCTGCAGGTCACTGTTAGACAGCTGTTCGCAAAGATATATCCATTATATATGTATATATATATATGACTGAGAAAGTCTATAATTCAATACCTCAAGATCCTCTTTATCGAACTCCGCATCTGGATCACCATCACGACAATCCAAATAGTCAAGTGCACGTCTGTACAGATGGATGGCATTGTTGTACTCAACACGCTTATAATAATAATTGGCGCGCTCTTTTTTTCTCGCGCTGCATTAAAGAACAATTGTGATTAGTAATTATCTTAGGTTATCTTTTGTTCTTTGTTAAACATGACAACGCACCCATATTTACGGAGAACATCAAACGACTTAAGATCTGAGAAGTCTTCAAACTTAACATCCACAAGCTCTACTTGGTAAACCAGCTGGAAAATAGATGTTGCCCATGATATACCGCGACAGGCATTGGTTGGCTAAAACTGGGCACTTACATGGGAATTCGGTGGTACAATTATTTCTGGTGGATTCTCAGTTTTCAAACCGATTGTGCCGTAGCCAAAGCGTTGATCGACGTTCACTTGTGAGACTTCGCCAACTTGCATCATTGGTAGTACCATGTCTATCCCTTGCACCACCTCGAAATCACCCACATGGCATTGGAAGAGCTCCTCCTTCTCGACAACGGTGCCATCCTCCAGTTTTCCGGTATATGTAATGGTCACGAGATCACCTCGACTGGGGCGCTTCGCGTTGGCTGCTGCCTTCTTGATGATGCGTTTTATAAGCTGCTTGTTGCCCAAAATATCGCATTCGATATCGTCGTCCAACTCATCCTCTTGAGTTGTGCCCTCAGCGTGACCGTCAATATTGGCAGAGCTAGCATCGGCTTCGGAAGTTTCATAGTCGCTTATGGCTTGGGCTGCGCGGATATCCTTGGTGTCATCGGCATTGGTTAAATCTTCAAAAGAGCTGCTGCTAGATTTTTCGACATCCATTTTAAACTGTCGGATGTGCGTGTAAAACGTTGAAACAGGGAACAAAGGGCAACAAATGGGCCAAGGCGATATTTACCAACCAAATAAAGTGCAATTTAGTACTATATGCGGATAGACGGTCCTTGGCAACAACTGTTCTCAAAGTTTTGAACTTACAAACGGTTCTTGCACCGTAACAATCCAACAATTTTAGAAACTAACTTTTGGAACATGTAATGTAAAATTCAGATTTGGAAATGATAACTTTCACAAGTTCGTTTGACATTTCACTAAACCAGGGCTCCAAACAAACATACAGGACGGCCAAAGTGTTTATGATTAGTAACATGCTGATAAAAAAAATTAAATTAAAATTAATTTCAACTAATTTGCCGGTAACAACAATAGAATTCTATGTGTTACGAAAAAATTACATTCATTGGAAGAGATAATACAAGTTTCTTTAATGCTAAAAGTAATTGCTTGAGATTTTCAGACATTCTGGCAACGCTGAACAGCTGTTGCAGTTCACTCTGTGTTTTGTATGCATACGTTTCATTAGTAATTACATTTTTTTGCGTCCTAAAAATATTATTCAAATAATGGGTAAAAAAAGTAAAAGTGGTTGCAAGAAAAGAGGTAAAATCCATAGACATCGCCATAAGAAAGATAAGCACCTATCCCCGCGCAAAAGCCGAAGAGCCTTGCTAACACTTTCAGCTGCCCCAAGCACGTGCCATAAAATTGAAGATCCAGCGCTTGGCGACCCCGCGCCCGCATCTGCTGCTGCGGCTAGCCAAATGCACGTGAGTATTGTTGCATTTAAATATAATATATATATATATTTTTTATTTATAATTTTCGTGACGCGATTAATGGCGGGTCGTTCTGCTTTTTTAGGGGGTGCTGCTGCTGCAGATGCATAAAATCGTTCTGCGCACGCGTCAGTCCCCCGAAAACCAAGAAAAAAATTTTTTTCGTGAAAACTGTGCGAGTTCCAGAACAAATTTCCAGAAAATTGAATCATTGCAAATTTGTGCAAGCAGGAAAATTGGCCAAAAAGTGTAACTAACCCCACCAAAAATAAAAAAAAACCAAAAAAAAAACCGAAAAATAAGAGATGGAGCAAATTTGGCGTAATATATGTGCACACTACGATGTGCCCGAGGATGTGACCAACACCTGGTACGCTCGCATTGAGCAGCATCTGAGCGATGATAGTCCCACGCGCGCCTATCACAACTGGCAGGAGATGATGCTGCGCAAGCACGACCATTTGACCGACTGTGCGCCCAGCATTGCCCTGGCCGCGTTCTTTCAGTATTATCATTTCGATGGCAATCGCAGCTGTGTGCAAGAGAATTGCGAGGTATTCGAGGAGTTTTGTCGCGATGCCATGATTGAGGATGTGAGTAGGCAACAACTGTTGATGTATATGATTTGCGCAGCTTTTAAATGATTCAAACGTAACCTAGGAGCATGCCAAGTCGCTTGTGTGCAATCTGTTGGGGCGCAAGACGCCCGACAATGAGGTCACCTGGTCGCATGATGACGAGGCCAATTTGTTGCAGGATGTGGATCTGGTTGTACTTGCGTATGTATTTCACAAAATACACTATTTGCACACTGTACCACCGACCTGTACCCACCCAACAAAGACATAAAGAGCATATTTGAGTTGTGCGAGGCTTCTTCGTTTTCTATATTTTGTATATATAATCATTGTCACTCGATTTTCATTGCGTCTACACGACACGTCACATATTTCATCAAAAGCTCAAGTTTTTTCCAATTATCGATAACTCTTTCCGATATCGATAAAAATCGATAGACAGCCGATTTTCCGAAATATGTTTCGAATACCTTCTTCCATCGAAAAGCTTTTGAGTGTTTGTTGAGATGGCTGGGTACAGGGTATTGCCTGGTCGAGCACTCTCGACTAGAGCACACTAAACCACAGTCTAATGTTGCTGTGTTCTGCCACGCACAGTGCTCCGCCGGATGAATACAAGCATTACACTCAGCTGCTGCGTCACGAGTACGCCAATCTGGATGATGATAACTACAAAATGATGCGTGTCAAGGTGCTGGAGACATTGCTGCTCATACCAGCGATATATGCCACACCTGAGTACCGTGAGAAGTACGAGGAGTTGGCACGTACCAATATACGTAATGAGATAAGGGAGCTCAAGCAGTGAACGCTTGATCAGGCGGTGGTCAAGGGTCACAGTTAAAGTATCAAAATTTCAGCTTTTATCTAATATATCTGTGTTGCCTTTTTTAACTAAATGTTGTCATCTGTGTTGTGTTTAAGTAACAAAAAAAAAAACGAAGTAAAAAACAACAAAAAAAATCAACTTATGATTGAGACACAATCGATTAGATAAAGAAAATACTCAACTAATTGATATAAACGATCTTAGCTGAAATGGAAAAGCGAAGCGCCAATCATAATGTAGTAGAATACATTTTCAACTCTTTTTAAGTGTCTAACCACATTTGTAGGTGTTTTAATCAAATGAAATGTACTCAGAATTGTAACAGTTTTGATATATGATGATAATTGATATCCAATATGTAAGCTATGATGCATGTAATTCAATAATAAATAAATTTTGGTGTATATAAAAACAAGCTGATAATCTGTAGTTTTACTCAAAAGCACCTTAAAGTAAACTCTGTTCAAATGAAATGCAAGCGCAGTAAGTATGAAAAGTAGCTAATTGTTTACTTTTCAATATGTCAAACAAAAACTTCAAATACCGAAATTAATACGCAAATATATTTCTCATCTGACATTAGTATCAAATTACCTACGACGCTAGCACCACAATGCCGCCCACAAAACCTCAATTCCAAAAGTTTAAAGATGATCAAATTAAGGTATGCAGCAAAAACAAACTCACGCACGTTGATTTTAACTAAATGTTACTTTCAGAAGCCGCTGAAGCGCTTAAACAACACAAACCCCAAACCGTATAGAAATAGTAACTCGCAGAAACTAGCAATTTTAATAAAACGCCGAGCATTTAGTAAGCCATACAAGGGCGCATTAATTGCAGCCGGTTCCAAACGAAAATTGGACTTTCAGCTTGGCAAAACCGAAAAGACAGAACAGCCGCCTCTACCAAAACCAAAGTTTTATCGTAACAATCAGGTAAGGGAGAGCTCATTTAATCCACACCAATATTCTCTGATTGAATTCAATATATATGCAGGCGACGGGCTCGATGACATTGCTAAACGCTACAAGAATCGAGGAGGAGATTATTGAAGAGATTGAGAGTAGCGATGAGGATGATTGCATTGTATTGGAACCGAATGTGGCTAAAATCAACATTGACGATGATTCCGAGGAGGAGCCAACAAGCAGCAATGCAATGGATGATCATGACAATCCGACATTCAGTCGCTTTGAGGTGGATAAGAAGCGTGAGATTCACTTGTGGGAAAGTTTTTCAAATAGCTCAAGCCATACCGTAAAGAACGCTAGTCCAGCTGCAAACAATGATACTTGCATTGTAATTGATGATAGCTTTGATAATTTGAACAGGAATAGTAGTCCTGTTCGCATTGTTGATGATCGCATAGAATCTGCGGTGGCCAGCGTAAAGAAGCCGCCGACGCAAAAGCCAGAAAACACATTAGACGATAGTGTAATATTTGTTCAAGAAGACTTTATACCTCTGTCCAACGACAAAGACGCTGATGACAATGGCTCGAAGAGGAAACGAACTATGAAATCTAAGGAAGATGGTTCGAAGTTGAACAAAACACCAAGGATGACCATACAGCGAATGAACGAGAGTCTCTTTACCACAACGGAACGCAAAAAACTGGCCGATTATAATAGCAACACATATAATCCAGGCATAGAAATGGACGGACCCGTCTCCCATAAGCGTCCCATCATCATCGATGGCAGTAATGTGGCCTTTGGGTGAGTCTCCCAGCTCTTGACTAAATATTCATTTTATATTCAATTAAATGCGCAGCCATGGTTGCTCCAACATATTCTCTGCGGAGGGCATAAAATATTGTGTGGAGTACTTCCAAAAAATGGGACACGATGTCAAGGCCGTCATACCGTTGTTTCGTCGCAATCCCAACAAATCTTCCAATCCGGCGCTGCTCGACCAATTGCACAAGGAGGGCAAAATTGTATTTACACCCTGTAAAAATCTGCCCAACCAACAGAGCATCAGCTATGATGATCGGTGCGTGTAGAGCCAGACACTACATCTGGACCGTGTTCAATAACATATCTCTATATATTTGTTTTCAACGAATTATCTTTCAGCTTTATACTACAATTGGCGTATGAACGCAATGCGGCGGTTGTTTCGAATGATAATTATCGAGATCTAATAACTGAAAATGTGGCATTCAAAAAGATAATTGAGAATCGAGTGATTGGCTATTCATGGTGCGATAATATACTTATACTACCCAAGGATCCCTATGGTAGATTTGGGCCACCGTTGGCTGAAATTTTACGTTGTTAGAGTTGAAAGAGTTTTTGTTTATCGTTAAATTTAATAAAGTGTATTATAATTTGTATCAAATTAAATATAAGTTAGTACTTATACACTTGAAATGAATTAAAAATATTAGATTCTGGGCGTAACTGAAACGACCGTTGTTGTGGATATTGTGGTTGTGGGTGCTCCTGCTGCTATCTCTACGGTGCCCTGATAATCCGGAGGCGGCTCATTCAAAGCCGCTGCCAGATTCGAGTTGCTGCATCCCAAATCGGTAGCGATGGTTAGCGTGGAGGCGCCTATATTGCCCGGCTGCTGCTTCGCATTGTTGCTGATGTTGAGGTCATCGTAGCTGGGCGGCAGATCCATGCCCTTGGGCAAGATGGTCATGTCGTTATCAGCTTGAATTGAAACGCTGTTGTTGTCCAGGTTTGTGCTGTTGTTGGCGACGCTTATTTCCATTTCGCGGCGTGCTGGTAGCGGAAAGTTAAAATGGCATACAATTACATACATTATCTATTTGCAAGCTTATCAATATGCTAACTACATATTTTCATAATTAAGCTATCTTATCTGTTGTGTCCGTTAAGTTCAAAACGTGATTTATCGACTTGTACTAAAAAAAAGCTGGCCACTCTGTTATCGATAACTCTGCGCGCTCGCGCTTTTATCACAGCCCAAGCAATGCGCTGCATACGTGCCTTGAACAGCTGACATTCAGTTTAGTTGCGCGCTGCCGACCCAGCGGCAACAGTTTTGAAGCTGCCTTTCTCGTTTTTAGTGTAAGTGCTAGCAACAGTCACTAACAAACAGCCACATGTATTGCAACTAATACACATTGAACACACGCACACCTTGTAAGTGAAGCCAAATGGCCAAGAAGTTTGCCAAAAATATAAACTTCGATTGGCCATTTATGTAATGGACAAACAATTGCTGACGTTGTTCGGTCAATAAATGGTGAAAGTGGCTTTTGGGGGAAATACGTATGTAAATGTGACTTAATGCATCTGCAACAGGTTTTGGGTCAAGTAGCTCACGTTAATCCATTGACTTGATGAATATTAACAAAGTGCAAAGTGTATGATAAATGGGATTTCGTTTTGGCAATACAATTATGAGTGAAAGTTCGACGCTAAGGCTTAAAGGCTTTGTGTAAAATATTTGGCGTTGTTTCAAAAGATTAATTCAACTGAAATGAAGTTTTAGTTTAAAGCCCAAGCACATGTTAAATGGAAACAAAGTTCACCCTTGTCCGTTTAAGCTGCTCAGTCCAAAGGTTCTTTTGCCATGCTGAACTAGTTCTTTGGCCATGTTGAACCAGATTTTTAACGTGTGTGCAATTGGGGCACAGGTGAAGGGTTAACGTTAAAACGGAATGACAACCTGTTGACTTAACGGTTCATTGCGCACAGGCCGCGCTGCCAGCTACAATTAAAGACGAATCAGTTTAATCTTTGCAGCCGAACTGTGCTGTACCCGTGCCTTCCGAACCTGCCATAGATGCTGAGACGTGTGCTGGGCTATGGCGCCCTGGGCGCTGGCCTCGTCAGCACCGGTTTGAGCCTGCATACAAATGACTATGAGATCAACTCCCTCGGCATTGTGCGGCTGACGCGTTCGGCCTGTGCCGTGGTCGACGTGGCGCTCACCTACAAGCGGGAGCTGTACTACAAGGAGTGGGACAAGACGACGCCCGAGTACAAGGCCGAGAAGAGTCGCGTGCACAAAATCGCCGCCGAGAAGCTGCTGCAGCTGATCTGCACCAATAGGGGCGTCTATATCAAGGTGGGTCAGCACATCGGCGCTCTGGAGTATCTCTTGCCCAAGGAGTTTGTCCAGACAATGAAAGTACTGCACTCGGATGCGCCACAGAATCCCATTGAGGATTTGTACAAGGTAATCAGGCAGGACTTAAAACGCAATCCGGAGGATATATTCGATAGCTTCGAGCGTGAGCCACTGGGCACCGCCTCATTGGCGCAGGTGCACAAGGCGCGTCTGAAGACGGGCGAAATTGTGGCGGTGAAGGTCCAACATCCATATGTCAAGGGCAACTCGCGCGTGGACATGAAGACCATGGAAATGGCTGTCAAAGTGCTGGCACGCATATTTCCCGACTTCAAGATACAATGGCTGGTCGAGGAGTCCAAGAAGGTGAGTTGGCAATGAAAACTATGGATTATAGATTTAAAATTCACTTGTTTACAGAATCTGCCCATTGAGCTGGACTTTCTCAATGAGGGACACAATGCCGAAAAGGTAGCCGAGCACTTCAAGAAATACAGCTGGTTGCGTGTGCCCAAAATCTATTGGGACCTGAGCACATCCCGTGTGCTGGTCATGGAGTATCTGGAGGGCGGGCATGTGACCGATTTGAAGTACATCAAGGATCACAAAATAGATAGCTTTGAGGTTGCCAGCAGAATTGGTCAACTCTACTCGGAGATGATCTTCTCCACGGGCTTTGTGCACAGCGATCCACATCCGGGCAATATACTTGTGCGCCAGACGCCCAAAAATAATTTGGAAATCATACTGCTTGACCACGGACTCTATGCTAACCTGAGCGACAAGTTTCGCTACGAATACTCCAAGCTCTGGCTGAGCATAATGAACGTCGACCGCAAGTCGATGCGCCAGCACAGCGAGCAGCTGGGCATCAAGGGCGATCTGTACGGCTTGTTTGTGTGCATGGTGACGGGCCGGCCCTGGGACACGCTCATGCAGGGCATTACCAAAGTCAAATATTCCAAAGAAGAGGTGAGCTGCACGCACTCAATTAAATTAAAATCACGTATAACTCGAATACCCTATTCGCTTGTCTCCGGCAGAAGAATACGCTGCAGAACAACACATCGCTGGTGTTGCCCCACATTTCGGACGTGCTGGAGCAGGTGGATCGCCAAATGCTGCTCATACTGAAGACAAACGATCTGATACGCGGCATTGAGTCGACGCTACGTACACAGAATCGCATGACCGCCTTCTGGGCGATGTCCAAGTTCTGTGTGCAATCCTCATATGCGGAGCAGCGGGCCCAGCAGCCGGTGGCTGCCAAACGCTGGCATTTGCAGCTGTGCGAACGCTGGGTGCTGTTCAAGCTGAATATCTACTACCTCTATTTGGGATTAATTAACTTTGGCTTTCTCACCGCGCTCAAGCAGGTGCTCTAGTCGGCTGCTGGAGTTGTTGGTCCCGGTATTGAATTAAAGTACAAATTAAAGGGAAATCACATTTACCTCGTTCTCTCTGCAGGGCCAGCCTGCGTGCCTTCTCCTGACGCTTGCGTTGCATGGAACTCTTTATCGCGTTTGTTTTCGAGACAGAGGGAGAGAGAGAGATTAGACAATTAGCTATTGGAGCATAGGCCAAACTGTTAGGATTAAGTTACCATTATGATTGCAAATGGCATCAGGATGACAAACAGAAATAGGAGCACTATATAGAAGGCATAGCCGGAATAGAAGTACACATAGCCCGGCGACGGTGTGTAAACGGGCACATACGGTGAGTCTACATATTCCGGATACGCCGTGGTCGTGCTAACCGTGCTGCTCACAATGCTCGACACGGTGCTAGTTGTTGTATTCAATGCTGCAGTTGCAGCTGCTGCTGCTGTCGTTGCGGATGCCATTCGTATCGGACTTTATTTCGGATATAAAAATAGTTTTCACTCGTCTCGTTTCGCTCAAAGTGTCCGTTCGAACTGAATTGAACTGAAGTCCCCCGAAAAAATTGATGGGCCCCGGCGACCAGTCATCACGGGTCAGGCACGGCTCACATATTTGCTTTGTAATCATTAGCTGATAAAGTTGACAAAACCAGTGCCTAGCCGGGGCTTAAGTTCGGTGTGCTTTTCTCTGCCATGCATGCCATATCGCGGGGGTCGGGTCGGGGCGGGGCGGGCTCCACAACTTTATCTAATGAGGCACGATGATAAATGTGTGCAAATGTCACACAAACGGCCTGAATGTGTATCTATATATATATATATATATATAGACTATATCTATATAAATATGTATCGTATTGTTTTTATGATTTATGGCAAGTTTTCCATTGTCAAGACGTTTGTTTCGCTTTTTTTAAGGGTCGTCATATTAGCTTTAGGGATGGGCTTCCGGTTATGGGAAACGCGCACGCAGAGCCACGGGCTCGGTTTTAATTTGGAGTACGATAGTTAAATTGTTCTTAAATATATGTTAATTATAACTTAAACTGACATCTTTTTCTAACGTAAATACTTGGCTAATGTCTATATATACTCGAGTAATTAGGCGCTTAAAATGTAATTACTTCGGTAACTACGTATGAAACGACAATTGCTTTAAGTCTTGGAGCCTCATTGGTCAAATAATTTCATATATAAATGTGATTACCTGCATAAAAAAACGATATATGTCGATTTTATCACATGTATCACATGTAAATGCATGCGCATAAGTCTTATTTTTGGTCTCAGATAAAAACAATTCGTACAATTTCTTCACTAATTAACTAATTTGAAGGCAATTACTAGAGTAATTGCATACTTATAAGTTAATTACTCGAAAGAATTTAAATTACTTGATTAATTAGGACTATAATTCTTGCGTAATTGTATCCTAACCATGTAATTACTCAAGCGAATACCTGTAATTACATGTAATTGTGAATAGTTCATGTAATTACTTGAGTAATTGTGCCTTCAAAGCTTGAGTAATTGAGTAATTGTGCCTTATAAGCGTAATTAGTATAATAATTATTGCTTAAAAACGTAATTAGTCGAGTAATTGTGCACATACAATTAAATTTACTCAAATAATTATGACTTGCAAGTGTAATTACTTAAGTAATTGTGGCTGGAAAGTTAATTACTTGAGTAATTGTGGCTGGAAAGCTTAATTACTTGAGTAATTGTGCCCCAACAATAGATATATTTAAGTGAATGTGCATTAAAATGGATAATTGAACACACAATGTGCAATTACTTGAGTTATTAAGCACGCGATGTTCAATTACTTGGGTAATTAGGCCAGCTAAGCTGTCAATTTACGTAATTCTATATATACCCGGTGTAATATCCCTTTAAGGTCAACTCATTTGAAGCGAAGCCAAGCTTTTGGTGGGTTCTGGGCTAAGCCAAAGCTTTGCTAGCCAAAGCTTTTCTAGCCTTTTTTTGTCACGCACAAAAGCACGAAAAATGCCCATCTCTAACCGTGTTGTCGGAGTGCAAGAAACTAGTGTAAATATTTGCCGATTATGTTTGCTCACCTTGTTCGATTTGCGTTGCCTCCTTCAGCCGTTTCAGCAGGTAAAAGCGATAGCCAATCAAAATGATCTATAATTCAATGTCGACAATAAGTTAATACAATAATAATTGTATTAATAATAATGATAATAAAAGCGATAACTTACGCGCACGATGAACAGACAAAAGCATATTACGGCCAGGGTAATCAGCAAATCTTCCGCTGCCACGCCCATTTTAATGCAACTTTAGTTTAGTGACTTTTGCTCTTCTTTGTTTACAAATTTAAACGTAATATTTGATTGCAGCAGGTTTCTTAGAATTGCGTAGAAATCGAAAGAATTTCAGCAGTAGCGATGATTCACAGTAAGCCCTGGCGCATGTTCAACGATAAGATACGAGAATCTGCTTCCAGTTATATTTGTTTTTATTTTTATTTTTGATTATATTTGTATCATTTGCCTCGATTCTACAGCACAAATCGATTAGCTCTCGCTTACGGCGACGATATGAGGACAACTCCAATTGGCCGGCGGATTGCGAATGGATTTCACAGGCTGTGCGTGTTAATATGCTCATTAATATTATTAACCAATTTTATACCCTACCCAAGGATTATCTCAACTTTGTCATGCAATGTGCGACGCGTGCAAGGGAGACATTTGCAAGGCCATAAACTTAGCCCAAGTTATTCGGGTATGTTTCAACTTGATCATGATCAATGTTGGGTTTGTTTCTTAGCGAGGTTCTACTGTATGTTTATATAGAAATTGTTCAGGTATGCTTTAACTTGATCATGATCAAAGTCGGGATCAATATGGTAAAGCTCTAAGGTCTGTCTGTATATGAATTGATCAAGCTAAGAGTTGTTATAGCGAAGCTTCACTGTCTGTCTGTCTGTATATGAATTGACCAAGTTAAGAGTTGTTATAGCGAAGCTCTACTGTCTGTCTGTCTGTCTGTCTGTATATTGTTTTGCCAACTAGTCTCGCAGCTTCAGGGCATCGAACGTCTATATTATATGATTGCCAGAGAAATGATCGATCGTTATTTGAGTTCTAGCCTGAAAAACTATCTTTAAGATATTTTGAGCAAACTTTCTCCCAGACAACAACTCAACTATATCATATAGTTCTATAGGTAGAATTGTTAATTAAGTTCTTGCCTGAAAAACTTTCTTTAAGATCTTTTCTTAGAACTTGCTTCCACTGAACATCTGTTCAACTATATCAAAAAGGTCTAGCTAGGAAGAATCGGTTGAATGTTTGGAATGATGAGATTTTTTATGGGAGACTTTGCTGTTCTTCAGATATTGATATATGTATATACATATATATTGATATTGCCAGATATTGTTAAAAAACTTAGCAAATCGAGCTTCTACACTATATTATACCCTATATTATACACTATATGGCTACGTTGAATGTCAGCAATTGCTTGGCAGTAAACGTCTCCTCCTACTTATAACTAAGGGTATTTAGTCTTCGGCTTAGTCAGATATTTCCCATGTTTGTTTATCAAACACTTTCCGGTTATTGTACATCTGCCGCACAGCTGCCGAATGCCAGGCAAGTGTATTAAGTTTTCGACTTGTCGCCGTTAAACGATTTGTTTTTCTTCTCTTGTTTTTTATTTTTTTAGATTATTTTCCTGCTTCTGCTTTTTGTGGCATTGCGTTATCGCTGGGTTTTTGCTCTCGGCCGTGCTGCCACTTCAATAAGCAAATTGCAATTTTTGCTGGCCCGCTTGGGTTATCGCTGTGCAAACCCGCCAACTGGCGAGACGTGCTGTCTCTTTTGCCACGCCCCCCTCCCACGCACACACACACCTGCCTGCCTGCCTGCCCCCCATCCCCATCGCAAATGCGTAGCCGAGCGCGCCAGTTGCAGTCGTTAACCGTTAATTAAAGTGAATGGCCGCTTGGCTTTTTGGCTGGCATGCACCTTGACCCGGCCCGCACACACACATGCACACTCACACGCACACCTATGCACACCCACACACACGCACGCATTTGTGATTATCGCTCTTTTGTGCATTGCGCTGTGAGATTTTTGCCCGAATGGCTGCTCATTTGCATAACGCGCGGCTCGAACATAAATTATGGCTGAGCCGGTTCGCACCTGGGCGAAATTCCTTTTGTTCTTTTTATTGCATTATCCACATCATGTGTGTGTGTACGTGTGTGTGCGTGTGTGTGTCTATGGCAAGCTGTCTGCGCCTGTCTGTGTGCGTTTGTCTGTGTTTCTGCGCTTCAGTGTGTGTGTGCATCTCTTCTGGCTTGTGGTCTTTCTTTTTGTGTCCAGCCTTAAGACAACTCGCTTTTAACATAAACTTTCTTTTTCTTTCTTTCAAATTCTAAAACAAAAACTATATAAAAATACCTCAGCATCAATAGCCAAGTCGATCTAGCCATGTCTGTCTGTCCGTACGTCCATCCGTCTGTCCGTCCGTCCGTCTGTCCGTCCGCCTGTCTATCTGTCCGTCCGTTTGTCCATCTGTCCGTCTGTCCGTCCGTCCATCTGTCCGTCTGTCCGTCCGTCCGTCCGTCCGCCTATCCATCTGTCCGTCTGTCCATCTGTCCATCCGTCCATCTGTTCATCTGTCCATCTGTCCATCTGTCCATCTGTCCGTCTGTCCATCTGTCCGTCCGTCCATCCGTCCGTTTGTCCATCTGTCCATCTGTCCGTCCATCCGTCCAGCTGTCCATCTGTCCGTCCATCTGTCCATCTGCCCATCTGCCCATCTGTCCGTCCGTCCGTCCGTCCGTCCGTCCGCCCGTCCGTCCGTCCGTCTGCCCATTCGTCTGTCTGTATGTATGAAGGCTAGCTGTAGGTCCTCCTAGTCCATGCGCAGATCGAGTTTGTTTCCGATTTTCGATAACTTACCCGTTTCCAAGTAATCGATAATAATCGATATCGACATCCTGTTTTTTGAGCAATTTTGGTAAGAACATAAGAGCTAGAGTCGGCAAAGTTGACATGTAGCTTCTGGAATAGTATATATATCTCCATTTGGAGTTGGTTGAAAGAAGAGGGTACAAGGTATCCCCCAGATGGGAGCTCCCGACTAGAACCTCTTACTCGTTAAGCTATGCAAGGCTCAAACCGCGACCTAACAGCTAAATCTTGAAAATTAAGCTTTGTTTAAGTTATATTTAAATGAAACACAATTGCTTTGAGTTTTCAAACATATATTTTATGATTTGAAATCAGTAAAACGAATAAAAAGCACCAGACACAAGAAAGTTTCGTCAATTCAATACAACAAGTCGAATTACTCACATTAATTATATATATATATATGTATATATGTATGCCTATGTATGTGTATCTGTATGACTATGTATGTATATATGTATGTATGACTATGTATGTATGTATATATGTATGTATGACTAACATCAACATTCATCATTTGAATAGCAGTTAATATTTAGTTACATATTACACGCTAACTTTCATAATATTTCTAGACTTTGTTTAAGGTTTCAATCTATTTTGCGTTTTGTTTATAAGTTGGCACAGTTTATGGTTTTTTTCTGGAATCTGGAAATCAAATAAACAATTATTATGTGCAATTGCGTACAGATTATCTATGTATATTATATATATTGTTTATATGGCGATTATATTTTTATACCCTGAACCATTAAAAATGGGTAAAAGGGGGTATATTGTATTTGTGCAAATGTATGTAACAGGCAGAAGGAAGCATCTCCGATCCCATAAAGTGTATATATTCTTGATCAGCATCTATAGCCAAGTCGATCTAGCCATGTCCGTCCGTCTGTCTGTGCGTCCGTCCGTCTGTCTCTTCGTCCATCCGTCTGTCCGTCCATCCGTCTATCCGTCCATCCGTCTGTCCGTCCATCTGTCTGTTCATACATCCGTCTGTCCGTCCGTCCGTCTCTTTGTCCGTCCGTCCATCTGTCCCTCCGTCCGTCTGTCCGATCGTCTGTCAGCCTGTCTGTCCGTATGTATGAACGCAAGGATCTCAGAACCTATAGGAGCTAGAGGCTTGCTGTAGATCCTCCTAGTGCCCGCACAGATCGAGTTTGTTCCCGATATTCGATACTAGTTGCCCCGTTTTCAAGTAATCGATAACTATCGATATCGTCATCCTGTTGTTTGAGCAAACTTGACATGTAACTGTCTAGAATAGTATAATTATCTGCATTTTGTGCTGGAAGAAGAGGGTTCAGGGTATCCCCGACTAAAACCTTTAACTTGTTCTATTTGATTTCAATTCTCTTTAATATTATATTGATGCGTTTTTCTTGTTTTAATTTCCGCACTCTTAACTTTAGTTAAATAAAGCTTCATGTTCTCTGCCTGTTGACTTTTGCCTTTGGCGTATTGCAATTTAATTGGAAAACTAAATGAAAAGCGCACACACACGCACACACACACACACACACACACACACGCACACACACTCGCCCATCTGTTGTGCTTGCGTGTGTGTGTGTACTATTTGCACGCACTGTTTGTGGGTGTCAGCTGCAATTAACATGCTTTATTCAGTTGAAATTTAATTAGCTGCGTCTTGTTGACATTTTATATACGTTTTTTTTTTCAATTGGTTTTCGGCTCGTCATCTGGAAATGCAAATGGAAAATTGTATATAATTATTTTCGTTTTTATGACAATTGTAATCAGCAGTGCATAAATATCATAAGAATTTACAAATAACTGCCTTTTATCTCACACACACACACACGCACACACACACACACGCGCACACAAAGCCATCTTTTTGGTTCATAAAAAATTTATAGATTCCCAGCCATATTTTTTGTTCGGTCTTAAATCACGCCTCGCTGACTGCACGCCGAGGATAAGAGAGAGGGGGGTTTAAGGGGAGTGGGGGGTAGGTTTTTCCAAATAATTTCCTATATATATATATTGCATAATTTATGATCTATTTTAGCTATACACATATGTGCACACATGCATATTTTATAGTTAAAACATATTCAAATGCTTTTGTCGGCGCCGCCCGAAAGTATGCTACGAGAAAAAAGAATGTGGCGCAACAAAAGCCTTGTCAAACTTATAATACCCTGTGAGCCAGGGCATAGGATATATGCATATTTTGGGCAAAAGTGACATTTTAATTAATTTAAATGCGTATTTCTTGTTAATAGTTGTGTGTTGATTTTAAGCTAACAATGTTAACTGGAATGTCAAACATATAAGACCTTAATCAAATATGCACACACACACACACAGACACACACACACGCACACACTCGCACACATTGTAAGGTAAACTGCAGAAATTGTGGGCGAAACACAAGACACAAATCAATTTGCATGAGGATTGAAACTTTGTAACTTGCCGCAACCAAACTTTGTTTTTGTATGTAAGTGTGTGCTTGAGTGTGTGTGTGTGTGCTTGAGTGTGTGTTCGTGTGTGTATGTGTGCGTGTGTGTGTGCTGCTAGGTCTAGGACTGTCTTAAATTTGAAATTCAAATTTATGAAACTGCAGCAGTCAAGGCACCTAGATTTTCCCACACACACACAAACTAATATATGTATGAGCATTTTTAGAGCCCACACACACACACACGCACGCACACACACTCACGCGCGCGCACAAATTTGTGGCATTTGCTTGATGCCTTTACAATTAGATAGCATACTTTTTGGGGCTGGCGGGTGTCCCCCACACGTCATAAAAACCTTTTATGTGGTGCAAATTTTCGTGAATAGTCTGGCAACCCTGGTGCCCAACACCCTGTCCCTGCCAGACTTTGTGTCCATTCGCTCGTTGTAAGTCGTTCAGCTGGAATCAAGTTGTTAGCACAATTAGTGTGGGCGTGGCTGTGGCTGTGTCTGTGTGGGCGTGAGGAGGTGGGGAGGTGAGGGTTAGGGGCGTAGCATGTTGCGGCTTTCATTATCGGCTACGTGCCTCATTTTGTCCATGAATGTTAAGTAAAATTAATTGCGTAGCCGCTGGCGCCAAAGTGTGCGAATTGTTGCCGCTTTGTTTGCTTATTTTAGATTAAAAAAAAACAAAAACAAAAACCAAAACAGAGCCGGAAAAGTTTTTGAATAATTTCATTAATATATTTTGCTAAAATTTGCCGGCGCGTGAGATATGCAAGTCACTTTCACACACACACACACACACACACACGCACACTGCGGCTGCTTATTATAATTTATAATTAGCTCGCAAAAATGTATCAACAAAATGAACTTTGTTTGTTTTTCGCGTTACCTTAGCCTCGGCTTAGCCAGGCGCTTAATAAAGTCAACTTCAACATCATTTGCGCATTACAGGGTAGCACGCAGTCAGCCTTGACTTGAACATGTTTTGTTTATCCGAGCTGAGGCCGCAACATTTTTAATTATACTTTTAGGATATTGGCAAAAAGTTTGCACTTTCGAGCATATTGGACAAACAAGAATAATAATATAATAAAAAAATAAAAAATTTAAGGGCCAAGCGGTCGAGTTATAGCCAAGGCACCCGAAAAAACAGGTCAACAAAAATGTTGTACAATAAACTTTAATGAATTACAATTTGCAGTGGCAATGGCAGGGGAGAAGGCAAGGGGCAGGGGGCAAGGGGCAGCGCCTGCAAATCCTTGAGCAAACAGCAGCTTGTGGAGGGGGGGGGGGGGTAAGCTGAAGCGAATGTAAAAGGAAATGAAAATATGTCGACGGAAATGAGCATTGACGCCGTCTCCGCTGCCGCTGCCGCTGCTGCTGCTGCTGCTGCTGCTGCTGTGCCTGGCGGGGATTGGGGATTGGGCATTGGACTTGTGTTTCTGGTCAAGTCAAGTTGTCCGGGCGCTGATTTTGCTCCAATAAGGCGAGTTGCCGTTTCATCATTGTCAACAGTCGCAGTCGCAAACAATAAATATTGTAAACAATTTGTTCTGCGCCTGATGCCTGATGCTTAATGCCTGTGTGCCTGTGTGTGTGTGTGTGTGTAGAAATGCCAGTGCAAATATTTGAACACGCCCAAAGAGGAAATAAGGTTCGAATGCGAAATCCGCAAACCCTTCGGAGCCCATAAATTATCATCATCAGCAAATGGCTGTGGCTGCGGCTCTTCTCGCTGCGTTTACAATTTCCAATTGCCGCATTCCCAAATCCCCCTGCCCGTATCCTATCCCCAGTGGCGTACACGTGGCCAATGTGGCATTAATTAAATCAAGCATCATTAAGCGTCTGTGCCGGCAGTTACTGTGTGGGCGTGGCGCCTATCTCTGGTTGCATTCGGATTTGCCGTCTAGCGGCACAGTGTGCACGCATCTTGTTTAGGTATTAAAATTGGCGAGCAATTTATCGATGCTTGCTCTTTCAATAAGTATCGCTTACCGATACTTGTCTTTATGTTTGCCGCTCTTTGTGTCTCTTCTATCTCACTCGCACGCGCGATCGCGTCGAAGCGCATTTCGCTCGCTGCCTTTTATCTTCTTTCCTTTTTGAGTTTTTTTTCTGCTCTCGCTTTCAGTACGGTCTTAGCGCGCATTATGTGTGAATGGCGGGAATAAGTCGCAATATCGAGTGTCCGTCGTGAAAAAGTGCAACAATTTATATTGTTCGATTCTTATTCGCAACCACAGTGCATTCGGGTAATTGAAAAAGCGCCCTCAACACCAATTGCTACGTGAAATTTCATTTAGTGAAGTGCAGTTTTATTTGTATTGCCTGTTGTTTTACCTAACTGGCCATTAAAGTGTGTGTGTGAAATGCCCAATTGGACTTTTAAAGCAAAGATGCCATAACTTTCCATCAAGTCTTAAGCAAGCGGAAGGATGCAAGTAAGTAAGATGTGAATTAAGAATGTAATTTCCAATCAAAAAAATTTCTTTATGCTGACATAAAGTTATTTTAAGCAGACATATTTACGTGCATACATATTAAATAGATATACATATGTACATGCATACATATTAAATATATATACATACACACATTCATACATGCATAAATTTGCACTGCTTAAAAATGCCCAATAGATATACATACATACAAACATACATACATACATATATATGCACTGCTTAAAACTGCCCAAGCAGCAGGCACGGAAATTTGTGAAATTTGGGAATTTTTTTTCGGGACATTTACTTTAGCACATATAAATTAAATGGCAGCACAGAAAATTTTTATTACATTCTTCTATTATGTGCTTTATATGCAAGTGCATTTTTCTTTAGCCAAAATGCATTGTCTTTGCTCCACGCCTGGCAGCTGGCCAAGTCCAGTTGCAGCAAAAGGCTAAGTGCGGCAAAAGGGCAAGGGGCGCCAAGAGAGAAGCGCCAGATGCGCTTGTTGGTTTAAACAACAGAAAATGCACTTCGAAGAGGCTGTTTGTGTGTGGATGAGGCCCACACACTCTCCAACCAACTGGGGGACACACACACATACACACTCACACGCTCGCAGTCTGGCGCTGTGAGTGCCCCTTTCTTTGGCTTAAACGGGCTTAACGTACACAATGTCTATTTATTGCGCCGCTTGTTGAGGCCATTTTTCACTAGCGAGGATTTTGCCACGCTCGAGCGCTTGAAATTTCATTTGCTAAATGTAATTCGATTTAAGTTTAAGGCACATTCACCATGCCACATTCGCCATTTGCTTTTAGCCATTTGCTTTTTGCCGTTTGCCTTTGTGAATGGCAATGAATTTTTTATAGCTGCGCTCCCTTTTATTTTTTGTTATTTCAAGCACTTAGCTCATTGTGAAAGGGGAAATGCAGTAGACAAATGCATTTTTTTGCTTATTGTTTGTTAACATTAATAAACTTTGTTTCTCATATTGCATAGTTAAATATTTGAACAACGCTTTGAAAGCGCCTTAAAGCTGAATTGTGTTACAACTAAGCGCAGCGAAAAGCTCAAAGCTCGATTAAGTTGATTGCAATTTTATTCTTCGCTTTTGCCACTTCTGACTGATGGAAAATTTACTTGATTATTTTGTGAAATTTGTATGCTTTTAGCTGAACTATTTGTTCATCTCTTTTTGTTTATGGCCAAAATATTCGTTCTCTGATTTTGCTGCTCTCAATTAAATTAAAAATTTGAAAATGGGTTTTATTTTTTTTTTTTTGGCCAAAAAGCGCAGCACTTGGTTCAAGCACGGAGCATCAAATTGTTTTGCATATTGCTTTGTGGCGCCGCACAAATATGGAAATTGCACTTGTCCTTCTATCTATGTGAAATCAAATTTGCCGAGGGGGTGTGTGGGGGTGGGGGGGGGGGGGGGTGAGGGGTAGGGGGGGGGCTGAGGGTAGGGTTGGGGTGAATGTAGGGTATTGTTGGCGTTGTGTGGGCAGCCGAGAAATGTTGCGCCAGCGCGTTCGTATACAACAATCGGCTAACAATCAACAGCAGCAACAACAACAATCAACAGCAGCAACAACAACAACAACACACACACAACTTGGCTAAAAGCAATAAACTGGTCCAGTTGGCCAAGTGGTTGGCATTGCCAGTGTTGCGGTTCATGCGCTGCCCATAAACGCCCGTCGACCATGCCACGCCCCCAGCATGTCGGTCGAAAAGTGGAGCTTTGCCAACTCAGCAGGCATTTAGTTTTGTGTAAAATGCAATTTGCCGCTTATGCATAAAAACCCCATAGTTTTTGTTGTTGTTGTTGTTGTTGCCTCTCATACTCTATAAAGTACTTATTAAGGGGTATATGAATTTTGTCCGAAAGCGAGCCAAAGCTAGAAAAAGTACTCTGCAAATTATCATTAGCTTGCGCACAAAAAAGGGGGGGATACGTAAATTATTTCAAATTGGTTGCGGATTTCAAAACTCAGACTGGGTTTAAGCCAAAGTGCAGCTAAACTTTTGCACACAGACTGATATGCTGTTAAATACTAAATGTTTTCTATATATAGTTATATACAAGCATAAGCAAATATTGCTGTTGATGTGCAGGCTGTACCCTCAAATATCCTATGTAGACTAAGAACAATATTTTCATCCGCAAAAGCTCGTTCAAATCTCAGCCGATTTTCACAAGGTTTGGCTCTTTGTTCATGGTTTGGTCTTAAGATCAATTTGGCATCTAAATCTGGCAATATATAATCTTTTTTTTTGTTGAAATTCATGTATAAATGGAACACTGAAGTACCCTTTATTGATACAGATTAAAATTTCCCAATCCCATAACTCGGTCAAATCTCATCCGATTTTTGTTCATGGTCTGGCCTCTAGATCAGTTTGGCAATTGAAATGAAGGCTGGTATGCTGTTACACACGCTTTTTGCTGATGTTCATAGGTATACCAAAATAAACTTTGAATTAGCAATGTTTTATGTGCAGGGCTGAACTGGGACTGTGTAGACTATGGCATGGTGTTACATGCTCTCAAATGTATGCTATGCATTACGGAAAAAGTAAAGTGAAATTGAAATTTGAAAACATAATGATGATGGTAGCCATGTGGAGCTCTGAATTGTTTTACAAAGGAATTTGCGAATTGTTTGAAATTAGTTCAAGGCTCAAAGCTCAGATTGGATGCTGCACAAATGCTGCTTAAAACCTGGCATGCAGTCTAGTATGGTGTTAAGTGTGGCAAAACTTTTGCCATGCCTTTCAGTGGAAGTGAAACAAGAGTGAAACCGGAAACATGACTTTCTATGCTAACGCGCTTTTGTTGACTATATTTGCCAAAGGATTATGGTTTAAATTATTTTGCCAAGCAAAAGGCACACACACACACACACATACACACACACAAACACACACACATACACACGCACACTTAATACCCACCTTAATTTACGTAAATGGCTTCGCTTGCTGCTCGGCATCCAATAAACTTAAATCGTTGAATGTTAAACAATTTTCCAGCACTTGGCAGCTGGTTGCATTAATTAAATCAAAATCTATGGCCAAACGTTGCTCAGACTTGGCCAACCACTCGGTGCCGGACTCCTGTGATTCCTGTGGTCCTTCAACTTTGCTGCAATTCTGTTGGCAATCAACTGCATAGCACAGCTCCAACTGCTGCTGCTCCTGGTACGAGTCTCGCTCCGCTTGCCCCTCCGCCTGTGTCATGGCTGGCTGATTAGTGTGACCAGTTTGATGGGCGCCGGCCAGCAGCAGCATCTGCTCCTCGTAGTCGTATTCATCGTACTCATCCATCAGTGATTGCTCCGAGTAGCTCTCGTCATCATCATCGGCGCAATCAAAGTACCCGCTCTGTGGGTTGTAATACTTGTTTAGTTTGTGGGTGGGTGCGGGGGATGGTCGGGTTGCCTCCTCTCTAACACGCCATCTGAACTCTGAAAATACGCACCTGGCAGTCCAAGCAACGGCAATTATCACAGAGGCTGCAGCTCAGTCCTAGCATGTCCGCCGCCTCCTGGTACAGCTCATAGCTGGAGGACCTGTTGGCTTGTATATAACTCTCCAGCTTCCGTTCTCCCTCGCCGCTCCGTTCCTCATGTTGTTGCGTGTAGTTGGCCAACTTGTTGTTGTTGTCATTATGCATGCTCCAATTGTTCAATTTATTTTGCTGTTGTTCTGCGCCAGCTCCACCTCCAGTTCCCACGCCTGCTGCCTCTTGACTGTTGTTGTAGTTGTTGCTGTTGTGATTTTTCATGTTGCTGTTGTTATCCTTGCCGGCTGAGTGAGCTGCAAATGATGATGCGGCCGCTGAAGTGGACGTGGACGCTGCGTGGGGATCCGCCCCATTGCTGTTGGCCCTGAAATGAAAAGTTTACTCGTCCTGTATTTAGCTTTTGGTTGACTAAACTAAACGCCCAATGCACAAATGAACAGGAACCCGGCAACACAGGAAGCGTATCCACTAAGGGGGCGGCGGGCGGCAATAGTGGGCCAGGATATGGGGAAGTACGCGGATGGGCACGAGAGGTATGCAAATTGAAATAAAACGTAGCACATTATTCAGCGCGCTTTCATTTAAGCCCAAGCTTTAGTCGCTTTTAAAGAACTTAAAGATTTTCGGAGAAGTTTATGTAGAATCGGATAATATTTCCTGCGGCAAAGTAATTAGAAGATTAAGAAGATTTAATTGTTCAAAAATTATTAGAGGAGACCTCAAAAATACCGCACTCCAATCAGATAGAGTATTTTTAATTGAACAGTATTTTTATTCAGTGTGCAAAGAGCTGTCATCTAATGTAAAGCATGTATTTCAGGGTTGCCATCTAATGTAGTGTATACATGTTAGGGTTGCCATCTAATATGATGCATGCCTTTGTGGGCTGCCATCTTATGTGCTGTATACATTTAAGGGTTGCCATCTGATGTGCTGTATACATTTAAGGGTTGCCACACTGTTGGCGGCAGTTAAATTATGCGTACTGCAGCTGAAAGTTCCCATCTAAAAGATCCTTGCACCTGAGCCATTTGGTTGGCACCAGCTGCAGTGGAGGCCATTAAAAGAAGAGTTGTGTGTCCTTGCGCTGAGAGCCGCTTATCAGTTCCTGGCAAGGAGGGGAAGAAGGGGAACGTTAAGGGGCTGCGATGCAAAAATGCAAATAGTTGCAAAGTGACAAACTTTTTTAATTTTTTTTTTTTAATTCAAAGAAAATGTTTCGCAAAGTTATCTTGGCATACTTGAAGCAACTTGATGGAGTTGTCGCCAAGTGCTGTGACCCTCCCAGCTCCTCCCGCCCTCCCCAGACCTGATGAATGCGCACTGCGAATTCTCTTGTAATCAACTGTAAAAAATGGGCCAAAGGAAAAGGCCGAGTGCGTTTCCCTGCAGACGGCTCGTTCTAATTAAAGTCGCTAATAAATCAAAGGAACTTTGGTGCTTCAAGGGCCCCGCGACCATGCCCACCCCCTCCTTCCGTTGCACCGTGCTCGGTTGCAACTAATGAAATATTCAACGCTTTGAACTTTGACATAATTACTAGGCGAGGACTCGTGAGCTCTGTGAGGAAGTTGGTGCAAATTATTTTTCGACTCTTTTGTGTTTGTCAGCAAATGTTAAAAGTGTAAAAGGAGGGAAGGGGGAGGGAAAGGGTCGTAGCTGTGGCCACGCCCACAAATCCCCGGCAGGTCGTTAGCTATTGAAATATGATTATTGCACTTCAATATTGCTGCCACTGTTGAAAGTTGCAAGCTGCAACATGTGTGTGGCATGCATTTTAATCAACTTTATGATGCCAGGCAGGCAGGAAGGCGAACTATACCACCCTCCACCCTCCACTCTCTCCTACTGTAGGGTATGGACCCTATTGGCACGTTAAGCGCTTCACCGACTTTCTGTTAGCGCGTTAATTTTTCAATTTCGCAAATGGCTGAGCCAACTAAACGACTATGCCCCTACCATATACCCTTTACAACTCGCCACACCTCCTCCTGCCCACTCGCTTCTGCTCGTCGCACAGAAAGTTAGTCCGTGCTAAGCGCTGATGATCAAAACTTATGACTTCATGAACAATGCAACAAAACTGGCACTGGCTAAACAAGGGTCGGGAGGGGGTGAGTCGGGGCGGGAAGTAGTCAGTGCCACATCGTGGACAGCTAATTGAATGCGTTTAAACAGCCGCTGGGCAATGTGGCAGCCAGCACAGAAAACAAGTTGGCGCCAAGTTGAACTCATTTTGCGGCGTGACTGTCATAAAGATGTGTCCTTCCCCTCCCCAGGGCATAGAACGTGTTGATGACTTTGGCTACTCTTCAAAACATCCAAATAAATAATAAATCGAGAGATAAAACTAAATATTTATGGAGCATTTAATGCGTGCGGTCGAAAAAAATCTAATCAAATCGAGGGTATTAGCAATAAATATTAGATTAAGCCTGAGTACGTGTTTTTAGTGTTCAACATCAGCCACTTAAAGTGTTGTCCAACACTATTGAATCCTAAATTAGCTCATTGTGGCTTTAAACTGAGCACTCAGCTTTTGCCTGGTACTGCAATATACTAAAAAGAGCTTTAAAAGCACAAGCTTTAGGCTGCTTTCGACTGATCTTAATAGATCTATATAGAGATCAATGGTATCCATTAATGTACACTCAAGCCTCGATCTTATATACACATATATTGGTTATATCGATAGTCTCTCATTTCGATAGTCTCTCATTTCGATAATCTCTTATTTCGATAATCTCTTATTTCGATCATCTCTCAATTCGATAATCTCCTATTTCGATAAACTTCCATTTCGATAAACTCTCATTTCGATAATCTCTCGTTTCGATGATCTATCATTCCGATAATCTCTCATTTCGATAAACTCCCATTTCGATAATCTCTCATTTCGATAATCTCCCATTTCGATAATCTCTCGTTTCGATGATCTATCATTCCGATAATCTCTCATTTCGATAAACTCCCATTTCGATAATCTCCCACTTCGATAATCTCTCGTTTCGATGATCTATCATTTCGATAATCTCTCTTTTCGATAAACTCCCATTTCGATAGTCTCTTGGTTCGATAATCTCTCATTTCGATAATTTCCTATTTCGATAAACTTCCATTTCGATAATTTCTCACTTCGATAATCTCCTATTGCGATAAACTCCCATTTCGATAATCTCCCATTTCGATGGTCTCTCGTTTCGATAATCTCTCATTTCGATAATCTACTATTTCGATAAAGTTACATTTCGATAAACTCCCATTTCGCTAATCCCTCATTTCGATAATCTCTCGCTTCGATAATCCCTCATTTCGATAAACTCCCATGTCAATAATTCCTTTCCTTTGGATTACACGTAATCACGCTCTTTTCGTTTGCTTTCGATTGATGCAATCGTTCGAGCCAGTCAATACTGTCTCCAATAAGATTTTTATTTAGCCCTCACTTTGGCCCGGATTCCTATCTGCGTGGCCAACTTAATGACAAAGTTGTTGTCATGCCAGCGCATACTTTGTTGCCTGCAGCCGGAGGTGGGCGGCAGAAAGCAACTCGCCAAATTCCGTTGGTCCAATAAACTTGTGCCCCACCCCCACCATAAAAAAAGTTGCCCACAATTTTAGCACCGCAATATGCCTTATAACATTTATGAGAATTTATAAGTTTTCGCCACAGAGTAGTGCGGGAGAGGAGAGTGCGGGGGGTTTGGTGCTGTGGCAAGTACCTACCTGCTGGGCTGCTGTGTGGCACCGCAGGCTTCCGCCTCATCCGGTGTCAGCTGCTGCTGCTGCTGCTGCTGCTGCTGCTGCTGGTTGCTGCGCCATTTCTCTTCTTCGAGAATTTTCAAAAACTTTGTCTTCTTGGCAATAAGCGTTGATTTGACATTGGTGCATTTCTTCCTGTTGGCCACGGCGCCAAGCAGCGGAAGTGCACCTGCTGCTGCTGCTGCTACCCCAGCCCCAACTGCTGCTGTTGCCACAACGTTTCCACATCCACATCCACTACCGTTTCCATTCCTATTTCCATTTCCATTGCCAGTTACATTTGCAGCGTCCTCGTGCGCAACGCAGCGGCATCTATGCGAGGCTGTTGCTGACAGGCAGCTATTGTTATGGCTCCCGACTGGGCAATTGTTGTTGCTGCCGTTGTTGTTGTGGTTGTTGTTGTTGTTGTTGCTGTGGCACTGCTGCTGATTTCTGTGGCTGACATTTTGGCAGACGTCGCCGATGGATCCGCCGCCGCCGCCGCCGACTGTGACGTTGCAATTGAACAATTTCTGCAGCGCTGCCGTTGCCGGTGAACACATTGCGGTTGACATTGATGTAGCGACCGGATTTGTTGTTGTTGCTGCTGCTGCTGCCGAATTTGTTATTGTTGATGTGGTTGTTGCTGCCGCTGCTGCTGCTGACGAGTTGCCGTTGGCTGTGCCAAAAGTTTTGAATTTATGCTGCAAACTGCAGGCGGCACTCGAACAACTAGCCCCAATTGAATTGCTTGTCGTCCTTCTTCTGCTGCTGCTGCCATTCATTTCACGCCCTGTTGCTGCCAACGCATGTGCGCCGAACTCCTGCAAAAAATCGACACTTGACCAAACAATTTGACCCCAACGATTTGATGAAAAACTTACGCCATATGTTGGATTGTAGCCGGCATTGAGCACGTAAATCGAGTTCTGATTGCTGCATTGATAAACCATATCGTCCATTGTTTGAGCTGTTTTGCCAAAATAAATTACAGAGGAATTAATTGCTGCATTAATTGGCATGACAATGAACAAAGATTATTGATAACGGGCTTAGTAATTCCAGGAAAATAATAAAATATGCTTAAATGTGAATGAAACTAAGCATTAAAACTCTGAAACAAAACTCTTTTTATCTACCTCTGGGAAACCATGTGTTTGTTCTTCTAGAACTCATTTTATAGTCAAATATTTTAAAAGCATTGCCAAAAGCTAATGAAAAGCGCTTTCTTTCTGATATGTATTCTTATTGGGTGCTCTTAATCTTTGAACAAGTTGTTTGCCATTCAAAAGTGTTGGAATTACTTTGAAATTCTCCCATCAATCGCCTTCTAGCTAAAATATCTCCTTAAATCTTCATTCTTTATCTTAATAGAAGAGAACAACTTCATACAGAATATTATGTTGCATAAGACAAAGAAAAACTGTAAGAAAAAGTTCTCTGTAACAGACATAAAATCTCTATTGCGTTCCCAAAAACTCTTCGAAATCTCCAAACATGAACATAAATCTGCTCCCTAAAACTTCTTTCTATATATCAATTAAATAGTTAAACTTCATAAAGCATATTATTTTGAATAGGCTAAAGAAAAACTGTTTTAAGGTGTTTACTGTCAGAAACATAAAATCGTTTTGTGTTCCCAAATTCTCCTCAAAAACTCCAAACACAAGCCACATGCAACTCTGCTTGCAGAATAGTTTCATTCGCTCGCATTTCACTTTAAGCTTCACGCTGACTTTTCAGTTAACTTTTTCATTGAAGATTCATGTGCTTATTTAATAATTTCAAATATTGTTGCCTACTTTTACTGAAAATCCGTTTAATATGCGCGCAAATAATAAAAGTATGCAAATTTCTGTTGGCCACAATTATGCATTGATTCTGATGCCCCATGCCGCATGCCGCATGCCGCATGTGAACGCCTGCTGTTCGCTCATTTCAAGTTTTTCAAGGGGCAAGCAACAAGAATAATAATAAAAATAAAAGAAAATTAATTTCAATTCTGATTGATGGAAATGCGTTCAGGCAGCCACAGCTGCGAATTGTTGTTGTTGTTGTTGTGTTTGTTGTTGGTGTGTTTGTTGTGATTGTTGTTGTTGTTGTGTTTGTTGTTGTTGTTGTTGTTATTTAACATTACCCGCTGAACTTTCAATAAATTTCGTCTCGTTAATATCGGAGGAAATTCTTAAAAATCTCCACTGCTCCGCCTGCTGTTCCCGCTGCCGTTTGCCCTGATTTTTCAGCTGTTTTAGATGCTGTATGGAAAGTGTTGATTGCTCTTCAGCTGCTGATGCGGCGCGTTCTAGTTGTCGTTGTCGCTCTTCTGGTTGTTGTTGTTGTTGTTGGTAATGTCCGGATGGCAGTTCGTGTTGCTGGTAATCAAAGCTGCAATTACCGCCGTACACGTCCAATTGAAGCGGAAATTTATGCGGCTGTTGTAGCGTGTAAACGCCAGCATTGACAGCGCCGGCGTCTTTTTGCTGCTTGCTGCTCCTCCTGTTGTTGCTGTTGGCCCTGTTGCTGTTGTTGCTGCTGCTGCTGTTGTTGTGGGAGCCAAACCAGCTCGTTAGCCACAAGGATTGTAAGTCTGTAGCAAAGAGAAGATAGAGTGTGAGCCTGAGCAGTCGCAGCATATTGAGCAAAATAAGCAAGTTTTTGTAAAAATGTTGCCTTAGATTTGTTTAATGCACACGCTGAGCATTTCGTTTCATACTTTGTTGTTGTTGTTCTTCTTCTTCTTCTTCGTTTTCTTGTTATTTGTTGCCGCTCGAGTCCACACGCATAAGGACTTTTTGTTATTCATATTACTTGGCTGGCTTTCAACTTACGCGTGTGTATAACAAGTACTTCGACTAGGGTATACCCTAGGTGCAACTATGAGCCTTTCAGGAGCCTCTAAATTCCTTGAACACTTTACCCTAGGCGCTACTCTGAGCAGGCACTGGAGTAGAATCTATGTTCTATGAACACACTAGCTTAAAGGTGCTTTGAGCTGTCAGCTTGAGTTAAGCTTAGTTTTGCTAGACAATCTCCTGCTTTCAAAAGGCTGTATAAGTTCTTATTCAACCCTGTTTTCTCTATTACTCAACACTGATCAAATTGCTGACATTAACTTTAGATCAAAGCACTTAGCTGGATATAAACTGTTACTCAACACTGTTCTTGTAATAGCATACCTTGCTGTTTGTCTGCTGTTACTCAACACTGTTTATAAAAGCACACCTTGCTGTTTGTCTGCCGCTACTCAACACTGCTTATAAAAGCACACCATGCTGTTTGTCTGCCGTTGCTCAACACTGCTTGATTGTACATTTATATTCAAATTATAAATAATTCAGATAATGGCAACATTTTGTACGTCCCCTAAATGCACTTCAGATTAAAGCAACCCTTTGATAAAGTATAATTTACTGGGCAACTGAAACCAGAAGAAGAGAAATGCGTTGGCCCCTTCGTCCCGTCATGATACAATTTCGTTCATTGAAATGAAGAGCAGCCGGTTGCGGCTCATTCATTTCGCTTGTTACCAGCTCCATTAAAAACCGCTCCAGTAAATTTTTCCCCTTTTTTGTTATTTAGGCAGAAAGTCGGTTTGAATGTTATCTCGCATTGCTCTAAACAGGCCGAGCACTAACAATGGCAAACAAAAAAAAAAGCGACGAATTTGTTTTGTGGCACGCAAAATAATCAAAAATAATCCTTTTTCCACTTTTTTTTCTCCCCTGTGCCTGTGTGTGTGTGTGTGTGTGTGTGTTGAGTTTCTGCTTTGTTTGTTTTTGTTTGGGCTAGGCTGGGCTTAGTTATGGATGCCATTGTTGGGTTTTTTTTTTGGGTTTCATCATTTCGTTAAGCTCGCTGATTGTTTTCATGCCCAGATATGGTCCGAAATTGCTTTTAACAATTGTGCGGCGTATACGTAATATTTGTGCTCAACAGCTGATAACTATTCCACGCAAGTCAACAAATTAATGGAATATACTCCACAATTGTCCTGCAGGACAATTTGTATGCAAAATCATGTGCCCAAATTGCTGTTTGGCTATTCTTTCGGGCACACACACAACGCGAGAGTTCAGTTCACATAAATTCCGTGTACACGGTATGGTGGATACGCCCCGCAACTGTTTCCATTCATCAAAATGTCACAGCAGTTGACCCCGGCTCCCAACGAATTGCCCTCTGCCCCTGCTGAAGCCAACCAGCGAAATCTTTGTGATGTGCTGTCATTAATCGCAGCTAAACCTCCATAAGACATGAGGCGGGCTTCGCTTCGAACTGTGCCAAAACTAATACGTCTTAAAGGCAAACATACGCATACATTGCTCAAAATGTCTAGAAACTTTTTTAACTTGAATTGCATTTTCCGGGCGATAAATGTTCGTGAATTTGTATTCTGCTTCAGAAGTCTGCTGGATAGAACTACCAATCGGAAGGTCACTGGCTCAAACCCAGCAGCATTTCTCAATAGTGTTATCTGATGCTCTTCACAAACAAATATACCAATAATTTAGAAAATAGGTAACGAACTCTTCTAGTTAGAACCAGCAAGCGAAAGGTGGCTGGTTCAAATCCAGCAGTTATTTGGAAAAGGTATTGTTGCCAAAGAAAAAAGCAATCAATTAAACATAGGGAAATGAAGTCGGACAGATATGACTAACATGTATAAAGTCGCTGGTTCAAACCCAGCAGTACATTTTAATAGTAATATCTGTGAAATTAAATGAATGAGTCTTAACAGTTATCTGATGTACTATGATGTACGTCTAATAATAAGAGATAATTTCTGCAACATTTGAAAGTATTTTTAGCTATTCAGGTTTTCTCGCAGTGTATGTCAGTATTACACACATCAACGAAACAGCTATTAATGGAAGGTGTCATTGTTGTCATCCGTTGTTGATATGTGTGTGTGTGTGTGTTTGGCTGTGTGGGTGTGCGTGTGTGTGTGTGTGTGGGTGTCTGTGTGTGTGTCTGTGTGGGTTGGTATTTGTATTTGTATTTTATTTATTTTTTATTTTGTTTGTCTCCCTGTTAAAGGCGCTCGTTGAGCATTTCTAATGAGCGGCAATAAAGCAAATGTGGCAGGTGACATACATCAAACAATTTGCACATTATAATTGTTGACACGCATCGCCTCGCATGTCGGGATGCCCGGAGAAGCCCTCAGCACGGCTCTCCATGATGATATGTGTCATTAGTAGGGTAGCAGGTGGGGGCAGGGTATTTCTCCCTCCCACCTGTCTGCCTTGTATTTTATTTTTGCTTTTGGTTTATTTTATTTATTTGGGGCGCGGCTGTGTGTATCCTGTGCCTGATGCTAATAATAAGACTTGTATTTATTTTGGGATTTGCGTAAAATGACCGAGCAGAAGGCAAAAAACAGGCCAAGCGAAACACAATAAGCGCTTTACGGGCTCGACTTTCTGGGTCGTGCCCCGTGCCCCGGTGCCCCGATGCCCCGATGCTCCTCCGGCGGATCGCAGCCAGTGAAGCGTGGCATATTTGTCATAATCAGCGCTTAGGCATAAATTTGAATGAGTGTGCACACACGAACCCACACACACACACACGCACACACACAGCAGAGTGCTATCATACATCTGCCAGTCACACACCGCATATGCGCTTGTGTGTGTGTGCGTGTGTGTTGAGCTGGTATGCGACTGTGATTTGTGACGCAAACTGTCCAGCCAACTAACGACTAGTTGTCTGAGGCTCGCAGTCAGTGGAACTGGGCCAGCAAAAGTCAATTTACAGTTAACTGCATTACCAAAACCATTTGAGAATTATAAGCGAAAATGCGCTTAGCTCGCCCAGGGACATTCTGACGAAAATTGGGTTTTTCTATTGCCGCCTGGTTAAGACTGGCAAGAACAATTGGAAAGGTTAAAGCGTTAGCTCAACTTCGATATATTCACATAATGGTCGCCTATATCAAAGCCCCCAAACCCGGAGGCTCTGCGGCCCGAGCCACTGACCGTGACAGCGTTTTGTGGAGGGCATCGCGAAAAACGCTTTATCGCCAGCGCCGGCAGGCAAATATTTGTCAGACAAATTTCAAAATGCTGCAGGCGAAACGGAAAATCGAATGTGGCACAGGAGACCGAAAACTGGAGGGGAGCAATACGGCGGACTCTGTGGCAGCGTGTGGTGGTATGTGGCACGGTCATGTCGATATATGCTGTGGGAGGCCCATTGGCGACTGGTCATAAATTTTATGCGGGCATAAAAAATGTTTTCGATTTGCTTCGATGCTCGCATAAATTGAAAGGTCACGTATTCACAGGTGTGTCTCCAGGTAAAGGGGAGGAGTGGGGAGGGTCTCTCGTTGCCCGCTCCTCGAGCAGGCGCCCAACGAATCAATAACCGACTCTCAACATGTATGTTTCACTATAAATTTAGATTTTAATATTTTAATGCAGATATTTTTTTTAGTCTTGCATTTTATTTTATTGCCTACAAAGGATTTGCCGGCTTCATAACAACTAAAAAACAAGTGAGGAATACTTGCATCGAGTCGAGTGCTCGGAAATACTCTGTAAAATGGTAGGGTATACTTGGCTAACTTCGAATAGAGTATTCTCTACAAGAACCAACTTGTACTAACTACAGGTATATGCAGGTATAACAGTTAGATGTTGATAATACTTAACATATTTGCAGAGATCGTTGTGGAACTTTTATTTGCCGAGCTCGGACAAGATAAAGAGTCTAGTAAAAGTTTGGTCAAGATGTGATAAGATGTGATAAAAACAAAAGTTTTCTATTGATAGAAGCTACTATGATATTGTCGATAGATGTAGAAAAGATCTACCTATATGTAAGGAGCATAGTGAAAGCTATGAATTCCGAATTTTGTCTATATTAATTGGTCAAAAAAGTTTTCTAAGCAAGAACCGACTTTCCGACCATTCGCTCCTATGGCAGCTATATGATAAAGTAGTCCGAAACTGACAAGATTTTGCCTATATAAGAGGAGATATATGAGGAGATAAGAGATATGATATATATAGACATCTATGACTTATGAGTACCGAATATGGTCTACATATTTTGATTAAGAAAGGGTTTTCTATGCAAGAACCTATTTTTCGACCATATTTGAAAAGATCACGATCGTGTTACAGATCAAAGTATAATCAATTAAAGTGTTAAAATATATGTGAAGCAATAATCAAGATGTTATCCTTATACATAAAGCGGCTTTAACTAAAACTTGAATAGCTCGGAGAATTAGGTTACGATAATCTTGGCTTACTTTCAATTGTTGCATACATTTGCCGTACTCGATAATACCTTCTTTTAACGCCTGAATAGCTCTAGGGTATTATAAAAACAATATGTGGTCAATCATTTTTGTGTGTTTGCGTTTAGCTTTTGTTTTCCATCATAAATTTCATACTCAAAACCCATATAAACATTTGAAATCAGCATTTTGGCATGCGCCGTTCTTTGTGCTTTTGTTTTCATGCAGGCTATCGGAGGACGATATAAAATCGAGAAAATTGCCACAAGAGCCATAAATTAATATTCAAAACATACAAACAAACAAACAAACACACAGCTGTAGTTATTTCTGAAAAGGATTTTCCCATTATGCAGTTCGTAAGGCTTTTATTGCGCGATTATCATCGAAATATATAAATGCATGTACATATATATAGATATATATTCGTTTTTTCTGGCATTCCAATAAGCAGTTATTCAAAGCGGATTTGCGGTACGTGAACGTTGCCAAGTGGCATCCTTTGGTCAGCTGCTATTTCGTTTCACAGCGCACCACTTGGCGTATACGTAATGTGCTTATAAACGGCATAAGAACTGCGCTTGATTCACAGTCTCCTCACAGCGTTAACGGCTTAAACGAGCTGCATAAAAAAACGAGTCGTGAATTGGCATTGAAATAGCTCGCATTTTGATAAGTCATTTGCAATGAAAATCAGGCCGTGAGCAGCTTATGCGCCCAAGAAGCAAAAGCAAAACTACAAATATTTTACAGCTTGTACGAGTCGAGAGGCGCCCGAGCCGGGACTCTGGGCAATAAGTTACTTTAGGTTATGAAACGCGCCAAATAACGAACATATTTTATTTACTCGAACGGGTCGCAGATACTTGGCCAGCCCGAGTTCGAGCTGACTTATGCCTGGCGCCCGAGCAGGGACTCTGGGCAATAAGTTGGGTTAGGTTGAGTTTTAGTTAGAAAAGAAAATATAGAAAAACAGCAACAGCTATTAAATAATTTGGCTCAAATTCTTGGCACACTTGCAATGAAAATCTAACAAACAAATTATACAAGTTCTTGTTGAAGAGCTTTAGCAAGAAGCAGGATGTGGGGGCAGCTCTCGAAATGTGTGGCATTTTTGTTTAAAGGGCAGCTGGCACTCGAAAGGAGATAAACATTATTTAAGAAATATGCCAAGTGCGTGTTTCTACATAAAAGCACACGCACACACACGCACAACCACTTAGCCGGAGGGTAAAATTTACATGAAGCTAAGCAAATGTTTGCGCTGTCGCATGCTTTGTTGTTGTCAGTTGTTGTTCGTTGTCGTTGTTGTTGTTGTTGCTGTGTGGCTATGTTGTTGTTTACTCGTATTGAAGAGCAGTTATTAGTCGCAATTAATTAAAGCAAAATATTTCGACTAATTGGTAGAAATGCCACAGAGCAGCATACGCTTTGATGCGATATTTGATTTGGCCAGAGCCACGAACAAGGCTGATAAAAGCGCATATCAGCAATGTGGTCGTAGGGCGAGTGGCTGCTTGGGAGCCGCACTTAACTAGCAGCCTTGAGGGCCAGTTCACTTTCAAGTCTTGCGGCACTTGAATTCTAATGGAAATGGCACATAAAACAGAAAGCACGGCACATACAAAAAAAAAAGACGAACTGGGAAAAAACGCAGAAGCAAAACGAGAAAAGAAAACCAGACACAAACAGAGAAAACCGAAAACATCAGGACAACGAGCACAGCCAATTCCGAAGACCTGAGGACCTGAGGACAACTTGCGACAGCCGGCAGGACATGGATATGGACATTGCGACCGACCGACAGCAGGACACGGCGATGAAGTGTACAAAAAACAAACAAAAAAACATATAAAAAAAAAACAAAAACTTCAAGTACATACTGAAATTTTCCTTTTCTTTTTGTTGCAAGTTTTCTTTCGCTTTGTTGGTCTGCTGCCAATGTAAACACATTAGATATCTCTCTGGCATATCGCTGGGCTCCCGTTCGCTTTCTTTCTGTGGAACCTGGCTATGTTTGTGGCCGGAGTTTTATTTCTGGCCAAAATATTTGCCTAACAATAAAGCCAGCCAGCTGGCTGCTGGATACAAACACTTATTGCCGGTGTGCTGAACGCACTTATTTTTGCCTCTTAACGCTTATGCGAATTGCGATAAGCACGAGGCGGTAGAGAAGGTAGAGAGAGAGAGAGAGGGCGGGGCACGCGAATCAAATGGCATTTGCATTTTTGAAGATTTGCTCTGGTTGGCTCTCATTTCTTGGCCATCATGCCAATAATTTCCAGCGCTTGGCGCGTGTCCAATTGCCACACACACACACCCAGAGACACACACACACACACACACCCAGATACACACACACACATATATATATTTACACACACTTCCTTGCTCGCACTAAATATTCACTAAATGCAACCAAATTTTGTCATTTGTTTCAGACGTGATTTGATTACACAAAAGCTTTCCCAGTTTTTTTTTTCTTTTTTTTTTCTGGCCAAAGAGCTTGGTCGAATCGCCGCTCTGAATCTCTGAATGGAAACGAGCGCAAAAGTGAAAGCTGCTGCCAACACCAAAGTCGAACAGCTAAAGGATATTTCAATATGCGAGGGTAAGTCCAAGAGAACTTCTATTCAATATAAAGTATATATAAAATTCCAAGAATTGGGAGATATAAATGCAAAAACTTTTAATAATTGTCTGCAAAGAATAAATTGAAACACTTGTTTTTAGTTTGTCGTCGCACAACTTAACCTCGAGCTTGTGGGAAATTCAAGTCATATATAACGGTTCGTTTTGAGCTTAGGTTCGTTTTGAGGTTAGTTTAGTTTTGAGGTTAGGTTCGTTTTGAGGTTAGGCTCTTCTATTGTTGCTTAACTGAATTCCTGGAACTGCCCACTCATAATCAAGTATTGGATCAGTTTCAAAGCTTTGCCCGGCAACTGAAAGAACTTTCATTTCATTTCGGAACACAGGTCGCCTTGGCCATGGATTTGGATTTGGTTTTGAATTTGGGCACGTAGCCACCCAGATCTGCACCTGCTGTCATCTCTTGCTTATGTGTCCATGTGTGTTTTCTTTGTTTGCCAAGTCCTTTATAATAAATAGTTGAGTCACTTAAGGGGATTAATGTTAAAATTAGTTGATGCCAATGGCTGCTGACAGTTTGCCAGAACAAATCAGTTGGGACTCGCCGCAGCAGCCGCACACATGCTGAATATTAGATTTGCGACAGGATTACAGATTAATTTGTATTGCTTTAGAAATGAAATCTGTCAGCTGCAGAAGACTTTCATAATTTGCGGTTGGTTTCCTTTGACATGCGTAAATGAATTTTGCTGTGAAGTAGCCAGCTTTGCAGTTAATTCAACAGAATTCTAGAGAGATTCATAATTAAATGGAAATATTTTCCTCGTAAAGGAAATTTCAAATGAAAATAACATTTTCATTATTTCAATCTCTGTATTTTAATTTGAAATTAATCTTAGAACTTGTTTCAAGTCAAATCGTCTTAAAACTTTCGCGTTTCGCACTTCAAACAAACCCTCATTCGTTGCCTTAAGGCTTCATACTCGAATTTGCATTACTTCTGCAGTTGGAGCACAATTTAATTACTTAATTTTCTTCAGTGTACGTGTGTGAAAGAGATATATATTTAATCTGCTTATCAATTATGCTTATCTCCCACTTTTGCACACTTTTGCTATTGAGTCATTAGTGTTATTATCTCGGACCTCACTCCCACTACAACTCATTACACCCACACGTAGTTTAAGAGAGAGGGAGACAGAGAGAGAGGGAGAGAGAGAGAGCTTAAGAGCGTCGACTGTCTTAGATCAGATATGCACATGCATATTGGTTGCTGATAAAAACAGTTTAATCCTGTGATTGACTTACGTAATTTCAATTAATCGTATTAAATATTTCAAATATGTTTAACTAGTTATCAATGCCTTTTCGATTAACATGCATCTTTGCATAATAAGTTGTATAAACAGATATTGGTTTGTTATTTTCACAAGAAACAAAAACAGCAACTTGCTGCTGCTCGCTTTATTTTGACACCTCTCTCTCTTTGTGTCTATCGCTCGTTATTACTCAATGGCGCGCGCTCATCACGTGCTCGCGCTGCTACGCGCTTCTCTTATGCTCGCGCTGCTAGGCTCTTCTCTTATGCTCGCGCTGCTACGCTCTTCTCATCACGTGCTCGCGCTGCTACGCTCTTTTCTTATGCTCCCACTGCTTTTTCGTTCAGTAGCTGCGCTCACCAATACAAGCACAGCATTTGCCGGCTCTATTGCAGAGCACTAGCAGCTGTTACGTTCAGTGGCGTTTCAGCGGTCGGCTGGGTAAGACGCAGACAAAAGTGCACGGGAGTTGAATTGAGCGCGCTTTAAATAAGCCACCCCCCGCAACCCTCTTGCTCAATGGCGCTTGTCGAACTGTTCTTTCTGCTCACGTTTCTTGGCGCGCTGCTCTACAAATGGTCTGTATCCAGTTTTACTTACTTTCGGCATAGGGGCGTGGCACATGAACGGCCACTGCCGTTGATCGGCAATTTGCCGCTCTCGGTAATGCTCGGAAGGGACTCCTATGTGCGGCACAGCATTGAGCTGCATCAGCGCCTGAAGCAGCACAAGGTCTACGGTGTGTACAATCTGCGCGAGCCGCTCTACTATCTGGCGGATGCGGAGTTGATCCGTCAGGTGGGCATCAAGCATTTCGATAACTTTGCCAACCATCGCCAGGGCATGGGGGATGAGCACGACACGGGCGATAGGTCCGTCATGTCGAAGTCTTTGCTGTCCCTCCGAGATCGACGCTGGAAACAAATGCGCAGCACATTGACACCCAGCTTTACGGGCGCCAAGATACGCCTCATGTTCGAACTGATCAACGCCTGCAATGTGGAGGCGGTGCGTTATGTGGAACGCAAGCTGGAGGCGAGCGGAGAGGGCATTGAACTGGAGCTCAAGGAGTTCTTTACGCGCTACACCAACGATGTGATTGCGACTGCTGCCTTTGGCATACAGGTCAATAGCTACGTAGATGAGGAAAATGAGTTCTTTACGCTCGGTCAGCGTGTTTCCCAGTTTAGTTTCTGGGGCGGCATCAAGGTGCTGCTCTATATACTGATGCCTAGACTCATGAAGGTAAGGTTTCCGCTCTGAGTGGTTGGTCAGCTCTCTTAATCCCCTACTCGATCAGGCCCTGCGAGTGCCTGTCATGGATCTGAACAATGTGGCCTACTTCAAGCGTTTGGTCTTTGGAGCCATGCGGGAGCGCCGCGAGCAGCACATAGTGCGTCCGGATATGATACAACAGCTGATGGAGGCGCAGCGTCTATTCAGAGAGCAGCAGCAGCTGGACCAGGATCTGGACAAGGATGCCGCCGAGTTCAATGACGAGGATCTCCTCGCACAGTGCCTGCTTTTCTTCTCCGCCGGCTTCGAGACAGTCTCCACCTGCTTGAGCTTCACCAGCTACGAGCTGCTCATGAATCCACAGGTGCAGCAGAAGCTCTACGAGGAGATTTTGGCTGTGGAGCAGCAGCTGGCGGGCAAACCCTTGGACTACGATAGCCTCATGGGCATGAACTATTTGGATTGCATCGTCTCGGAATCTCTGCGCAAGTGGCCGCCCGCCATAGTCATCGATCGCATGTGTGCCGCGGACTTTGAGCTGCGCGACGAGGCGGGGGAGCTGTTGTTGAAGCTGCGAAAGGATGATCTGGTGTACATACCCGTTGTGGCGCTGCACTACGATCCGGATAACTTTGAGCAGCCGGACGAGTTTCGACCCGAACGCTTTGACAAAGAGCACAAACATGAGATTCGACCTTTTACGTATTTGCCCTTCGGCGTGGGCCAGCGCAGCTGCATCGGCAATCGAATGGCCCTAATGGAGGTCAAGTCGCTCATCTATCAGTTAGTGCTGCGCTTTCGGCTGATGCCCACCGAGCGCACCCCGCAGGACATGATGGCCAGCATTGAGGGCTTCCGGATGCAGCCGCGCGAGCTTTTCTGGTGTCGCTTCGAGGCTAGGCAAACACCTGAATAATTAATCACAAATAGCTGAAGGGCTGCTCGGAGCAGCTGTAATGACACTAGCTTATGTGCCGCTGAAACTGAATATAGCGCAGTCGTAAGCTTTTTAAGACCATCGTTGCATTTAAGACTGCGAGAAGCTTTATTGGTTCTTTAGTTAAATTTACAGCCTTAACTCTACTTAACTGGAAGCTTTCGCAACAAAAATTAAAGTTTTTCTCTTACCTAGGTGTAAATGTATCTTAAAGCTCAGTTCCATTCCAGCTTTAAGCCCTAAATAAGCTTAAAGCTTAAATATGCCAATAAAACGTATTTCATCTAAGCTTTAACATGATTCCTGTAATGATTCCACTTGAAGCTTTTAAATAAGCTTTAATAAGCCGCGTTTAAGCTTCAAATAAAACAATTGAAGCTTTTCTACAAGCTCAAGTCGCGTTAAAGCTTAAAGCTGGATATAAAACTTATTTCATTTAAGCTTTAACCCGATTACACTTGAAGCTTTTATATGAGCTTTAATAATCCGCTTTTAAGCTTTCAGCTGTTAACAAAGCGCATCTCATTCAAGCTTTAACATGATTTCTTTACCCTTAAAGCTTTTATGTGACTTCAATGCTATTTTCACGCCACATTGAAGCATTTATTGGGCTAAATTGTAAGAGCTCGATACAATTATGTGTGCGTCTAGCCTTGATGTGTTTGCAAAGCTAGTGTCATTCATAAAATTATGTAAAAAAAAGTCGCAAAAGGCGAAAAAGTAACCGGAAAATCAGGCAATTTATAACTTTGTTGTTGTTCGCGATGAAAAGCTGACAAATTTGCCGTGGCAATGTTTCACTTGCTAGGTGCCAACCGCGACAAGCCGCGTCATAACACTGTCAGGACTTGATGGCCGCAACGACAACAATAAAAACAACAACAACAGAAAGCGATATACATATATACTATATGACTGGGCGACTGTGGTTACAACAACATTAAAGCCACAACAGAAACAAGAGACGTGTAAAACAAAATCACACGCGGGGCAACATACGAGCAAAATATAATTTATAAGGAGCAGGAGGAGGAGGAGCAGGTCGAGGTTGAGGGGGAGCAGGAGCTGTTAGCGGGTACACACCCATACACACACACACAGGGACAACCATGTTGTGCCACAGGACATGGGACACAAAGGCACATTAAGGATTATTTATTGGACGTTATTTTTCAGGCGGCATTAAAATTTTCTTTACTTTGTTTTTTTTTTTTTTTGTCGTGCAATATGAATTATATTTCACTTGTGTCATAAACCGCGTAAAAAATGTGATGCCGCCAGCTCAACTCCAAAATGAAACTCAAAAAAAAAAAGATCGTGTGGAGCTGGAGAGCTTAAAAATATAAACTGATGCACGCCTATAAAATATTTAATATTATTAAACATTATAAACCTGTTAGAGCCGTGGGTAAAAAGCGTCTGTGTGACTATCGACTATCGATAACTTGGCTTCGGTGTGACTATCGATTATAGTTATCGATAACTTGACATTGACATTAAGCATCTCTAGCTTATCTCTAATAAGCTTTACCTCTCTGCTCGTCAGCTCTCAGCTTGAGATACTTACAACAGATTCGTACTAATTTTGGGGCACATAAAAAACTATATTTATATTGATTAACTAATCGATAGGTTTTGCTATCGATAACATTCTAAACTCATAGGCAATCCCTGCGAATGTAAACTTCTTTACAAGTTTTCTGTTTTAACAAGTTTAGATACTTTTCTTCTTCTCTTTCTCTTTTAAACTATAATCATAAACTTTGCTGATTTGTTGTAGTTGACGTCCTATTCCTTTGGGGCTCAAGTGCTTTGCGTAGGGTCGTTAAGGAGTCGTATAGCGCGATTAAAAATGCAATTAGCTTGTCCACACACACACACTCGCACACACGCACACCAATACACATTTATTTACACAAAGTAACACACGTAATTAGCCGCATATTTAACTTTGGTCCGGTGGTTCATAAAACTTTTAACGTGCTTCAAATTAGTGGCGCACTTTTTTTATTGGCAACCTTTGCAAGCTGTTCGCATTGTTGTTTGTTGTTTTTATGGCCAGCAGCAGGAAAAGCAGCAGCACGTGCAGCATGTTAATGTCCTTGTGTCAGGAGAATTGCAGCTGCTGCTGCAAGGATAACTGAAAACTCAGCTGGTTTTGCGTTGTCTTTTAAACATTTAACTGCGGCAGTCAACGCGACGTATGCGTAATCTGTGCAAATCTAAGCGCAAACAGCAAACAATTGCAAGACGCGTCGGCAACAACATCAACAACAACAACAACAAGGACAATAAGACTTGACTGTTTTGCTAGTGTTTACAAAAAGCTTATCAATCAATCCTGGCAAGCAGCATAGACCCACGCGTGGGTAGCCGGGGTCGTCTTCTATCTGACAGAGGTCGTAAAAAAAAACTTTGGCGCCGCGACCGCCAGACGCCAGGCATATCCCGGCCCAGTTAAGCAAGCCAGTGTCAACCCTTAACGCCCCGCATGCCAAGAACTTGGACAATAAAAATTGCCAAAGTCAGCTGCGGCTGCTGCTGTGCGCGGGCGAGAGCCAAGGACAATACAATGATAATGCCAAGCATAATAACAGCCAAAACGGCGTCATCGCAACAACAACAATAACAATAAGAGGGAAGGAGGCGGGGGGAGGGGGGGTGTCAACATGGCAAAGCCAAAAGCAAGAAACGCTCAACGCTCGACACTAACCATTTTTTGCCACAATGGGAATTGTCGCAGAAATCCAGCTACGCGTCCTTAGCCCTTGCTTGCGTCCTTGCGATAAACACGATGTGATAACATTTTCTATATGTGCATGTGCGTGTGTACATATGTGTGTGTGTGTGTGTGTGTGTCTTTGGGAAGTGTCGCAGCAAAGATGAGCGCGTGATCAATGACAACAGAAATAAATAATATATAGGATATGCATACATGACATGCCTCTATGAATGAATAGATACAAACAATGGGTTCTTTTAAAAGCTAAGAAGCCGAGTTGAAGAATTGTTTGTTGAGAGAGAAAATTATAGTATTGACAACTCTGCAGTATGGAGAGTATATATATTTAACAAACATATATTCATATTGTTATGAGTATAGTATATATGTATATATAAAGCACTAGCTACTGTGCCGTTTAGACTGTGCATTGTTTACAGTTGATCAGTCAATCAGTCAGTCAATCAGTCAGTTAGTCAGTCGGTTAGTCAGTCAGTTAGTCAGTCAATCTATCAGTTAATCAATTAGTCAGTCATCCCATCAGTCAGTCAGGCATCCCATCAGTCAGTCAGTCAATCAGACTGTCAATCAATCAATCAGTAAGTCAGTCAGTCAATTAGTCAGTTATTCAGTCACTTTGTCAGTCAGTTAGTCAGTCAGTCAATCAGTCAGTCAGTCGATCAGTCAGTTAAGCAATCAGTCAGTTAATCAATCAGTCAGTCAGTCAGTCATCCCATCAGTCAGTCAGCCAGGCATCCCATCAGTCAGTCAGTCAATCAGACAGTCAGTCAATTAATCAATCAGTCAGTCAATCAATCAGTCAGTCAGTCATCCATTAAGTTAATAAGTTTCTCAGTCAGTCAATCAGACAGTCAGTCAGTTTGTCACCAAGTCAATCAGTAACTGAGTCAGTCAATCAGTCAGTCCGTCTGTCTGTCTCTTACGGGACACACTGCTGACTGCCCCCAAAAACCGCCTATCATCTGTCCTAGAGTAATACCCCTTCTATTATACTTGACATAATAAAATCCCCTTATTTCTGGAGTACTTCTTTATTTCTTATACATATCCCTATATCTTCAATGCACAAAAACGTTCGATTTAAACCCTGCATTTAGCCGTAACCCCTGCTCATCTCTGTCAACTGCCGCAGTTTTCACTTGCTTGCAAGAAATTGTTTTGTTTTTGTTTCTGTTTTTCTTGTATACGTTGCTTAAAGCATTTTATTTGACTTGAAGAACTTGGCAGTTGCTGCGGCTGCTTCCTCTTCTTTTTATTTTCCGCTTATTATATAAATTGTATAAAAGCGTGTGCGAGTCCTGTTAACGTCTCCTAAAGTTGCACATTCAATAAGTACCGAGCACTACAAGCCCATATATATATGTATATAGGGTATATATAGACATAACTTAAAGAGAAGGCAAAGCTCAAGGAGCAGAGCATAATTTGAAGCATCCTTGAAAGGCAAGTTTCTTCACAAGTTTTCATGCATATACATAAGTATATATTTTCACTCTCGACTCGAGTTGTGTGTGCACGCGCTCAACAAAATCAACATAATTTTATTTAGTCGGGGCCTCTATTTAATGCAAACACATTTCAAATGTTGCCAGCAGCTGGTTAACAACATTTTTCGAGTGCAGCTCCACACAGTCTGATTGTGGTTTCGGCTGGTCCCAGCCACGGACTGTGGCCTATTGCAGCCGGCAGTTGCATTTAATAATAAATGGTCAATAATGCCGATGAGTATGCTCGACTAGCGAATGACTATAAGGAATAAAGAAGGGGAGTTGGAAAACAATATCTTAAATAAGTTTAACTAAATGATTGTGCGGAAAGTTTCATGATATGATATGATATGATATGATATGAGATGAGATGAGATGAGATTATATGATATGATATGATATTAGATGAGATGAGATGATATGATATGATATGGTATGATATGAGATGAGATGATATGATATAATATGATATGATATGATATGATATTAGATGAGATGAGATGATATGATATGATATGATATGATATGATATGATATGATATGAGATGAGATGATATGATATGAGATGATATGATATGATATTAGATGAGATGAGATGATATGATATAATATGATATGATATGATATGAAAGGATAGAATATGATAGGATATGATGTGATAGGATAGCATATGATAGGATAAGAAAGGAATGAAAGGAATATCATACCCTTAAAAGTATTATGATATTATACGATATTATATAACTATTATTTTATGATGGAGGAGGAGGGTGTGGGACATGCTTAATGTGAAGGCATATGCCAAGATCGATGTAGACTATATCGATACTAAACTCAACATGAAGTATACATATATATATATGTATATAAAACTTATCTAATTTATCTAAGGCTCCCTCTTGATATAAAAAGCTTTGTTCAACTATCTAATACTCCCTCTGTAAAATTCTATGACTACAGGGCATAATTGTTATTGTCTAATGCACATTGAGCCAGGCCGAGCATGAATTTGTTTATGTGTGTGTGTTTGTCAGCGTGTGCCTGTGTGTGTGTGTGCTTGTGTGTGTGTGTGTATGTGCCTGTCATTGTCATAACATAAAAAGTGCTGTTGCTGCAAAGCATAAATCCTTTTCGGGCAACCATGATGATGGCTGCTGTGCTGCTGCGGGGGCACCTTCTGGATGTGCCACATATTTGTGTGACATTTTTTTTGGTTGCATGGTCACAGTTACGTTGCGCGCATGTGGCATGTGGCATGTGGCAGTCAGGTAGCAGCTTTTAATATTTCTATTTTCGCAGCACTAAGCTGCCTTAATGCCACCTGCCAACTGTCGCAGCAACAGCAACAGCAACAGCAGTTGTTGTGCCACGCCCCCTCCACCCCCTCTCCTTGCTCATTTATGCACCAACTGCTGCAGCTTGTTGTGTGTGTGTGTGCATGTGTGTGGCACGATGCGGGCGCTGCGTGATTTGTGTGTGCCCGCGGCAATTTGCCAAAGGCGAACAGGCAAAATGCATTTTGTGCATCGCTTTCGCTTACGGCGCAGCCGCAAAATATGCTACAAAATGACAACAAGCGGTTTTTAAATGCGGGCGGCGCATGAGTAACGGTGCATGGCTTAGAAATGGAATATTTCAACGGTTTTATAAAGGGATTTAAGTTGAGATGAATATACCCTTAGAATACATACAAAATTTGGTTCATTTTATGCCAAATTCATGTACATTTAATGAACGTTTCTTTGAGTTCTGATAAGTTCTTGTATGATATACAGGGTAATTAAATTTCCTTCTTAATTCCCAATTTGATATTATACTAGTTTCGAGGGCAATTAAATTTCCTTAAAAATTCCCATTTTGTTATTGAATATCTTCAAGCTGGGAAAATTCCAAATTTCCCATTTAACTGGGAATTTCCACATTATCTTTGTATGCGTTGTATGATGTACAGGGGAAATTAGATTTCCTTTAAAATTCCCAATATGATATTCAAGTAGTTTCGAGCTGAGAATATATAAAGTACTAAACTTCCCATAAGACTGGAAATTACCACTCTCTATGAGGTCTCGCCATCAACCATTTCCTGAACCGGTTCATTGGGAACCCAGTTCCCAATCGTTTTGAACATTGTTTGGTATATTACGTGATAATTGAGCTTTTTTTCGAGTTCCCTTTTTTGGGCCCTCAACAAATAAATTGTTAGCTGCATACTTTGCCTAACGCACAGCAAATTGCAATAATGTCAAGCATTTATGGCCAACAACAAAGCGAATTTCAGGAATTTGCTCAACTCGAACTCGAACTCAAACCCAAATACACACACCCTACACACACCTGCACACCCGGCACATCCGGCACAACGGTCACCATCAGCGGCGCCGCGTTCCGGAAGTCACTCAGTTGACTTCGTTTCAGGTTGTTCTCGATATTGTTGTTGTTGTTGTTGTTGTTGTTGCTGGCAGCTGGCGCTGCTTTTTAACATTATTCAGCCCCAACCCCCGCGCAGCTGTACCCCCTCTTCGGCTGGCGTTAATGAACAGCAGCCTGTGGCAGGTGAAAGAAGCTGAGGAAAAAATACAAGAAATGCGGCAAAGAAATCGCTTGGCCAACTGCCATTTGGGCGATTGCAAGGGATGGTATGGGGGAAGGGGTAGGTTAAGGGGGGCAGCGGGTCGCTTGGTGCGTGGCTCAACTTACTTTTTAGCAAATCCGCCAGTGTCGTAAAGTCGTTTATTTCAACTGTGGCGAGACGTAAATGAAGTTAATGTCCTCGTCGTTTTACGGCTGTCCTTGCTTCTGCAGAGCGCCAGTTCCTTAGCTCCTTCAGGTCCTTCAGCTCCTTTACTTCGGCTGTCTCCCGCTTATCGTTTCTCACTTTGCATTGCGCTGGACCAGTTGTTGTTCTTGCTATTGTTGTTGTAAATGTGCTTTTTTGGTTGTGCGCGCCTTTGACAATTGCTCGGTTGTGTATGTGTGTGTGTGCGACTGCGGCAATACAGGTGTGATAATAAGTATAATGAGTCTGTTGGCGACAGCTGAGCTCAATTCCCATTTTCTTTGACTGCGTAAATTCTACGACATTTTTTACGCACTTTTCATTAGGCGCATTTGTGCCAGCTGCTAATGAAGATCTAATGTCATTAGCTACACTAATTGGATTAATCCAACAGCAGAATACAAATTTTCTAAATAGCTTAACTATTTGCAGCATGTGCTAAATACTATCAAATAGTTTGGTAGTTACAACTTAGTTAACTCAGTAATTGTGTTAAGTAAAATTTAAGTCGAGTAAGCTTTAATGAGCTTTACAAACTTTTAATGGCAGTCTAATCAAAGTGATGTGTTTCTTTATTGTTTGTTGTATGCACTTCTGCTGTTCAAAACACCTTAGCTTAGCTTTAGAGAGCTTTAAAGGTATAAAAGCTACATACGGCCCAGCAAGTTAGGTTATAAACACCTAATATAAGCTTTAATGAACTTAAAAGAATGGTGTATAAGTTATGCAAATGGGTCTTAAAATGTTTAACTAAGTCGTGTTTTCACGCAGTAAAATCGCTTAAAGCTTTCGGGAGCTTTTATTCGCTTATACTTGAGCTTTCAGGGTGTTGCATTTGCTGCACTTAGTGTGAGCGCAAGCTTTAATGAGCTTGCAATGCTTTTTAAGAGCTTTACCTCAGCAACTGCAGCTGAAATAATAACTGCCAGCTTTATTGATATCACTTCACACACTTATACGCAGCCCAGATTAATCTTGACATTTTCGGCTCGTGTCATGAGGTGCCTTTGGGGGCGACAGCGCCGCGCCTGACAGACAGTCAGATAATTATGCCCGTAACTGGGCGTCTAACTGATATCGTCTGACTCTTACCAGGCGCTGCTTTATTAAATCTAATGGCCGCTGTGGTTGCTCGAAAGCACGGCAGCCGAATGGAGGAATGGAGGCACGGGGAAGTGTTATGGCTGTTTTGGCATTACAATAAATAACAAACAGAGACCCGGAACACGCAGCCCCTACCATCGCCAAGGCTCCCCAGTTAATAGTTGCTCTGTGCACCATTATATAAACATGACTTTGACTCTGTGTCTCGGAGATGGAATCGGATCTGGCTGCGTTGCTGCTCCCAGTGCTCGACTTGACTTTAGTTTATATATTGTTGTTGTAGGCTCCACAGCGCCAATTGTGTGTGTGTGTGTGAGTGTGTTTTTTTATTTTGGCACAGATAATCAGGCAGTCAGCCAGCTGAATGTTTATGCCTCTGTCTGTGCTTGTGTGTGTTTATTTTGTATCAGCCTGGCCACATTTTCAATATGTATACACACACCACGCTCTTGGCATTGGGGCTAAGCTCAACATCAAAGCCGCCCGCCAGTCGCCAAGGACCTGCGGACGAGGACGCGCCAGCAAGAAGAAGCAGAGCTTGTGGCGCACGCAGAGATTTGCCAGCACAGGACTCACGAAGGCGCATAAACGTTGAATATTTGATAAATGCAAAAAGGGGGGATAATATTATATAAAAACGCGAAACGCATTCAACATAAACACAATACGATGACTATCAAGTTGTTCCATATATAAATAGCCTGTATGTAAGCAAAGGACACTTTTCCTTTGCAAAATCAAAGCCAAGTCCGCATTTTCTGCGTTCGCATATGGTCAGAGAATATCGGAAGGTTTTTGAAAGTATTCGAGGTAGGGTCTAGACATATATAAAACAGCTCTGAGCATAATTTGAGTATACGTATTTGATAGATATTGTAAGGTCCGATTGGGTTCCGTCTTTTATTGTTTAAATAGAAGAACTTTCGAATTTGGATCAAGATATGGAAACTAGGGATATGTCTAGCTAGAATCTTAGGCTCATGCTCGACTGGAGGCCTGACAACTATTCAAGCTCTTTGAGCAAGTTTTTTGAGATATTTCGAATGAACTTGACAATGCAACATGGGAAATTTATAAAATAGTCTATTGCGGAACTTTGAGTTAGAAAATCAAAAACTTCCAATATAATTTTTCTAGAAAATACTCTTTATTTTTCACACACATAAAGAAGGCTCGCTTGAATAATGTTTGTTTAGCTCGCAAGTTCGCCAGCCAATAAATGTCTCAATTATTTTCTTTAAAACAGCTCACAAATTTCCGTAAAGTTTCTCTTAAAGCACATTCACGAATCTTTGGTTTTAAGATTTTAAGAACCGGCTGATAAATTGACAGGAGCTGCTGCGAGTTCCCCAAATGGGAATCCGGCAACTGACGCTGGGGAATTGTGTGCTTCGATGATAAGAAAATTGAGAGCTTGAGTGCATTTTATTATTATTTTCTTGATATTTTTCTATTCTTTTCTTTTGGCCAAAAGTGATTTTTATAATATATTATTTACGCTGTTTCAGCTGTCAATTGGCATTAGGCCGTAATAATTTATTGATAAACAACCAAAATGGAAAGCTAAGCGGCTTTACAGCTTGCAATTGTGCGTGTGTTCACAATGGACAGGGGAATAGGGAGGGGGAAGGGGGTTGGGGGGTGCGCAATTAACCTGGCCTAAAGCTAACCGCGCTCACTTTGAGGCTAATTCGTTTGACTGGCAAACACACACGCACACACACAATATGCACGCACAACCAAAAGCACACACACTCGGACAAGCACGAAACGTAAGCACTTGAGGAGAACGTAAACCAAAATACCGTTAGATGCGCGTTAAGCGTGACGTAAGCGTAAGCGTGCGCTGCCTTTGGCGTGCTGCCTTCAACTGATTGTGGCAAATTATGAATCTGAATGATGCTGCCTCAGCTGCTGCTGCTACTGCTGCCGCTGCCGCTGCTGCCTCCAGCAATATTCGTGCCACATACTTGATTTCATTTTTCGGAGTCGCGTCTCGTTTCGGTGCATGCAACTCGTGGCACTGGGGCACTAGCACAGCCGTCCACGGCGCATGCCTCGTGAGCGCGTACCAAAGAGAAGAACTTGGGGCATAGAGAGGGCGCTGGGTAGCATGGGTAAATGTATGCCATATATATGTGCCATATGCCATATATATGTGCCATATGCCATATATATGTGCCATATGCCATATATATATATGTAAGTCATGCAATGCAAATTACTCGTAAATAACTTTCAGAAATAATTCTGAAGGAAGGAGAAGTCTGAAGGAATATATGAAGGAATCATATAAATTGATCTATATCATTTGCTTATACCCTGTTGTATGTGTAAGTGAATGCCATATATATGCCATGTCACTATGCCATATGCCATATGTATGGCATGCAAAGCAAATTACTTGTACATATTTTTGAGAAATTCGCTTGAAGAAGTCTAAAGGAACTTTGAAGGGAGGCGTGGTATATAATTATCTATATGTAAACAAATTGATCTATATCAGTTGCTTATACCCTGTAAATTTAATCAGATTTAACTTGCTTTTGCCATTCTGGCCCACTGTGCGCTCTGATTGCAGGCTGTGCCCATTTCGGAGTAAACAACCAGGGCTGCTTGACACACACACACACACCAATACACACACACCAATACACACACACACACACTCACACACACACACACACACACCAACACACACACACACACACATTCGTCACACACTCGTAAAAACTGTCGTTGAAGTTTGCGCTCAGTTTGAATTGTGTTTGGGTTTAAAAACGCATCAAATTTGACATTTTAAATGTCAATTGTTTGCCCGACAATGTGTTCAAGCTCAGCTCGCATAGCTAGTCATCAATTGAAATGGCAAAGAGTTTTCTAAATTTGCCCAGGGTTAAGTCCTTAAGCAGTCTAAACAAGTTGTTGTTGTCTTTAAGCTCTGCTTGAATTTTAATTAAATTCAAGAATTTTAATGCTCCTTAGCCATAATTAAATAGCCAAGTAACCAGGCGCAAGATAACAGAGCTAAAGGCTTGAGAGTTAAAGTTAATTAAAGTTAATTTAAGAACTAGAATAAATGTTGAATATAAAGTTTTTGGTTCAAGAAGAAGTCGCACTTAACTTATGTATTTGGGCAAAGCCAGCACAGAAATTTCAACTCTAGAGTTTCGAGGATTAAAGTAAAATATTCTTTATTGAATTATGATATACAACTGAATTTATTAATATTTTCCGTTGTACAATTCTTGTTGGGCATGTTGCAATTGCAATTGAAAACAGATTAACAAATATTTGGTTGCAAGCGTATGAAATTCAATTGAAATTCAAGAATCGCATTCAATAAATGGCACTCACGAGTGCAAACAAAATACAATTTATTGGGCCAGAGTTCAGTCAATTGTGTGCGAATGAAACGCAATATTAATAATAATAAAGTTTTTAATACTCTTGGCCATAAATGTGCCAACTGGCCAGAATGAGAAGGACGTTCAAGAGGTGCGCCTGGCGGCAGCGAGAAGAGGCGAGAGTAGTTGCGAGGGCAGCTGAGAAGATTTACGAGCTGGTCGAGCATCGGGGAATGCGCATAAATAAATTTCGATGACAATAATGAGTGCGTCAATTATTAATGCTGGACGTCAGTTTCGCAATTATAAGCGATCGATATAACACTTCAGCGACAAAGAGCACATAAAAAATATATTAACTGTCTGTCCTGATTGATTGGTACTCCCGGAGGAGCTTGGATGCTCTGTTTTTTACAGAAGTTACATTTAGAAAAAACTTATAGAAAACGATTACAAGATGAGTAACTCTTGCTTGAATTCGTGAGAATCGCATAGAAAGGCGATGTTTAGCTGATCGCATGGTTGAATACGACTAACTAAATATGGCCTTTCTATGCGATTCTCAAGCTAATGTTAAATTAGCAATCTGTTACAAGTCTCGTATTTTATTTCGCTTTCCATCTTCTTCCAGCATAAGTTATGCATAAAGTGTAACATATTCTGATCAATTATATAATCAATAATATTGCTTGGGATAGCTTCCTTGGTTGAGAAACTCGTCTGAATGGGATCCATTTTGCAAAGCATTGCGGCCAGCTTGGCCAATTCTGTCAGAATTGGATACCATTGGAGCTTTATCATTACTAATAACTTCTGAAGCGTTTCGTTCAACTACTTATCAACAGCTAAATGCATTCGCCTTGGTTGTTAGCTAGTTCAGGCAATTGTGTCGTGGAAATGTGATATAAAGAAAAAAACAAGCGAAATGCTTCATGGAAATGTTGTGATCAGCCGATCTATTCTAGCAATCCTTTAACTTTGCTATTTTCGGATCCTGTTTGGCCTTTTTATTAATATTCGTAGCATTTTTGAAATGTTTAAATGTGCACACTGATCGTCTTTCTTTTATAATGCACATTACTAGAAACCCCAAACCCAATTAAGGAGAGATTGCATGCTACCCGGAATGCATTTCTTCGTTGGCCTTTTGGTAGTTGTTGTTGTTGTTACTGGCGCGGCCATATCATCCTCGTCATCTTCTATTTTAAGACCGCAGTCTTCATTGTCATTGTCAGGTCGGCAAAGATTCTTGTATTGGCTGTCGGTGCCGCAAGCGCACGAATCGCCGGGCGTTTTTCCGATGCGGTAAGCGAATTGGCCCTTCTGCTTATTGCATCCATAAATGCAGATCAGCAATTGGTTTTTCCAAAGCCCCTCGTGGTAGCTGGCCATGGCGCAGCCCACACGACTATTTGCACCCGTCATCAGTTGCAGAAAGTGTGAAATTTCCTGTCTGATATCGAAAGTCTACATTTGTTAGCTGTGAAATGAATCCGTTTCATACTCACCCGCCGACCGATTTGCCCGTCAGAAGGCTCTCTAGGTTAACATAGATGTACTGATCATACCAGGCCTTTAATTGGGAGTTAAGTATTTTGAGTACGTCTTGCGGCTGGCGCTTGGGATATTTGTTGAAGACCGCATTGTAGCCTGGCCTAGAGGCCTGTCTCGTTGACAAACTCATCGCAATGGGATCTATTGTGCAGCGCATCACGGCCAGCTTGGCCAAATCAGCCAGAATCGGATCCCAGCCGACTAGCATCATGCGTCCCGCTGCCGGAAGCCTGGCCATGTTGCCCTTTGCGACCATGTTGCGATAGACATTATGTTGCCTCACAATGCGCTTAATCAATACCGGCGTCATCTCAATAAATTTTCGTGGTTTTTCGCATTTGTCGCTCCACGCCTGAACATTAAATGAGACTTAAATCTAAGCTATTAAAATACTTTTCGTATTTTACTCACTTCCTCGCTCTCGCAAGCGAAATGCGGCTGATGTTCTTCGCAATAGTCGGGCGCTTCAAGTATTTCTTTTGATTTCAAGCAAGCATTTGGCATTGCGGTTATCCTGGCCAGGCCGAGGATCACAGCCGAAACCAACAACAGATGCTTTCGCTGCATTGCAGAATATTTTATTGGACTGGAACTCAGGAGGGCAGAACTACTTATAAATAATAAAATGCTTTGCAGTCGTTATGCCAGCCAAATGCATTTGTCATGGTTATTAACTTGACAACTGTTAACGAAATGCTTCATGGAAATGCTGTGATCAGCCGATCTATTCCATTCATTTTGATATGTTAGGATCAAGTGATATGTTAGGATCAATTGAAAATGGGTTATGTTTTGTGCAAATTTATAAGATATATGTATAACACAATAGTTGGGCGCCGTAGGCCAGGCCAAGGATCACAGCGGAAACCCACAACAGATCGTGCTCCTGCATCGCAGAACATATTCTTAGACTACAGCTCAGGAGGGTAAACTTATTTTTAAATATCAATATGCTTTACAGTCGTTATTACAACCCAATGCATTTGTTATGGATTTACTAAGCATTTCAGACATAACTCGACAATTTACCTAGTATTATTCGCTATTCGATCTCATATCATGCAACAGTTTATTTTCAATTCAGTTCAGTTGGCTCATTGAGAGCGTTCAATAAAGTTAAACATTTGCCATATTGTTTACGTTGTGAACAGAAAATCAAATAATTGTGAACCTTTATCAAATAGCCACACTCAGCGACTGCATAGATAAGTCTTTGGAATAGATAAGCTAACTTCCAATCTTTTCTAGTGGGTGGTTCTTAAAGTTCTGCGTGCTAGTAAAAAGTTCCATAATTATTTAATACCTTTAAATAGCTAGAAAGCATGCACTTAAATTACCGAAAGTATTTAACTATCTTAACATATGTTAGTTAAAGCGTGTCAATGTTATTAACAGCGCGCAGCTGAAGCTCTGTTACTTTACATATCAAGCTAATGTTAACGAATTCAGTTTTGCAAACCTTTGAAGCAACTCGCGCAGTAAATATTCATGAGTAAACAACGACTCAACAAGAATCAATGAATAAGCACCTGGTCTCTTAAAATATGCATTGGCATTCTTTTAGTTTAATACATATGTATATATAAATATATAGAAAAAATTAACACAGACTTAAGTATTGGGCCTTGTCTAGTCGTTAAAGGCAGGTTCTTAGTGCAAATTCTCCTGGCGATTGGGCTCGATGGTGACACGGGCATAGGGACTGCCGGCGCCCACTTTGCGTCGCATTGTGACACCTCGATGCGGTCGCAGGCCCATCACAATTAGATAAACGCCCGCAGCACAGAGTCCAATTAGGCCCAAGATGATCAATCCGTAGGCCCATCGAGGCCATCTTTCGCAGCTAAACTCATCGTCACGCACCGAGGAGACGAGCATGCCGCGCACTCGGGCCGGTCGCAGGCAACGTCCGTTCGTCTGTATGGCCAGATCCTTCAGCCAGGCTAGCTGGCAGTCGCAGTGAAGCGGCACACCATTGAGATCCAGCTGGGTAAGTTTCCTAAAAACCGGTGACAAGCTGACATTAAAATTGCGCAGCAAAGTGCCACGAAAACTTAAGATCCGCAGCGGCGGCATCATCGAATCGCCATTCTCCAGTGCAAAGACATCGCCATCCATCCAGCCCAGCCGGCGGCTATTCTGGAAGCTCATTTCCTCTATCTGGCGCAGCGGGGCGAACGCGTGTGCCGCGATGCCCTGCAGCAGAGGCATATCCTCCACATAGAACTGACGCAGCTGGGTCAGATTGGCCGCATCTAATGGCAGCAGCTGCTCCAGCAGATTCTCGCTAATGTCGAGGCGCTGCAGCGCCGCGGGCAGCTGGCCGGGCACACGCTGGAAGAGATTGCGACGCAGCGAGAGCTCACGCAAAGGTGCATCCAGCGGCAGCTTCAGCTCGCTCAGATTGCAGGCGTCCAAACGCAGTGTATCCAGCTTCGGATTGATGCCATAGCTGCTGTACAGCTCCTGGCCGTTGGTCTGATTCAGCTGCCGGTTCCAGGACAGCTCCAAGGTGCTCAGCACCAGCAGAGGGGCAAAGATCTGGCCGGGCAGCGAGTGCAGATTATTGTGCGCCAGGTTGAGCACCTGCAGGTGCGGCAGCCCGGCAAACGATTGCGCCTCCAGCTGCTGTATGCTGTTCCAGCCCAGATACAGTTCCCGCAGGCTGGCCACACGCTCAAAGTTGCTCGAGGCGATGGCGCTTATGTTGTTGTGCATCAGATTAAGCAGACGCAGGCTGTCGCTGTTAAAGCTGGGCGCACGATTTAGCTTGTTCCAGGACAGATCCAAGGTGTCGATATATAATGGCAGCAGCTCGGTTAGATCCTCCGTCTTGTAGTCCTTGTAGCTGCAATCAATGTGCAGGGCACGCATGCCCCAAGGCGCGGCACTCACATTGCTGCACTCGCAGGAGAGACGCGTATTGCGATGCGCGGCGGGATAACAAAAGCGATCCACCTCCTCATCGTTGGCATCGATGCGCTCCGGCCTGGATGAACCCACCAGCAGCAACAGGAGCAGCAGCAGCGGGAGTTTAGGGCTGGGAGCAAAGTTCAATCTGGGCGTCATTCTATGTCATGGAGTTTGTATTTGTTCCGTTTTGGCTACCACACTGCACAACAGCCAACGATTCGCTATTGAATTCTTTTGCTGCGACACTGCGACTCGATATGGTAGATAGGGGTTTTATCTTATCGCTGGAAACGAAAAGCTCGAGAGTTTTGGAGTGAGCAAACTGCTGAGGCACAATGAGAAACAAGCACAAACTGTGCTCGAACGATGAATAAAGCAAAGCTAAAAAGTTTTTGTGAATTGAGAAAACATTTTTGGGCGAACTAGTTCTATAGTTCACATCGGTATGTGTCAAAAAACCAATTGAAACTTTCGGTTTGAACTGGTTCGGTTCCAGTTGGTTATTATTATTATTACTACAATTATTATCATTGTTATTATGAGTATTATTATTATTGGTATTAATATTATTATTATCATTATCATTATCATTATCATTATCATTATCATTATCATTATCATTATCATTATCATTATCATTATCATTATCATTATCATTCTCATTATCATTATCATTATCATTATCATTATCATTATAATTTTCATTATTGTTATCATTATCATTATCATTATAATTGTCATTGTCATTGTCATTATCATTATAATTATCATCATCGTTATCATTATCATTATCATTATCATTATCATTTTCATTTTTATTATCATTATCATTATCATTATCATTATCATTATCATCGTTATCATTATCATAACCATTATCATTATCATTATCATTATCATTATCATTATCATTGTCATTACCATTACCATTATCATTATTATTATCATTATCATTATTATTTTCATTATCATTATCAGTATCATTATCATTATCATTATCCTTATTATTATCCTTATCATTATCCTTATCATTATAATTATCATTATCATTATCATTATCATATCAAGCGCTCTTTTGCTCTCAATTTCTCAGAATTAGCCCTTATTCAGTTGGACAGTTGCGCGACATATGCTAACATTCATTTCACACTCATTCCACTCGGCGCAGTCATTCATGTTGTAAGTTCGTGAGTTGTGTTTCGTTCAGGTGTGCATTCAAACGTTTGATAAGATAAGGCGTTGGGCTTTTTTTCTCTCTCCCTCTCTCTTCTGTTCTATCAGTGCTTTTGTTTTGGTCTCATATCATTTATCTAGTTCATTAATCATGGCCCATGCCAATGCGTAAGCTCTGGACATGGGCAAACACACAAAAGGTATTTCATGTGGCAACCGCTGACACACATTGAACCACATTGAATATTGATGAAAATTGTTTGCTTGCGGCTTGAAAAAGTAAATACTTTTCGTGCTGTTCTTTCTTTCCTTTTTTCCAAATACCAAACTCAAAAGTTAGGACTAATCCCTGACAGCGATTTACACGCTGACTTGACGTTGTTTCGATCTTATCCGCAGGGATTTGTGCGTTTCTGTGGAGCGTTAAATGAGCGCGAAATCGACTTAAATACTAATTACGGCGGCTACTGACGGAAATTGACTTTTCATTGCCTCGGGCCGAAAATATATAACCCCGATATATACCCTGTATAGAGCAGCAAGTGAGTAGTTCATATAAGAAACCAGTTTCTAAAAGTCTTTAAGGGCTTTATTTTTCACTTTAAAATCACAAATCTTTGTCATTTTCATTGTCAAATGTAATTTAATAGCTTTTCGGGCATAGCTATTAAAATTTGTCAAGAAAGCACCAACAATTTTTAGTTAATTAACGCAAGAAATATTTTGATTAATGGATTTTATGAAACTCTTCCAGCTGGACATTTTGCTTTGGGGCAATGTCGCTGCTCTATAAAAGTCGAGCTGTATTTAAATTATTGTTGCCTCTGCTTACATTATGCGAGTACTGTCAATGGTAAATTGATGAGGCGCGCAGCACACACACGTACACACGCATACACACGCATACACACGCAAAATTTACATAAATTAAAGACTTTCATGGAAAACTGTTTGCTGCTCTTGACTTTTGTGCGAAGACAGAGCATCAAATTACATGTGAAGCGGAGATGGGGACTGGGTGGGGTGGGAATTGGTGGGCGGCAAATGCTGCTAAGGAAAGTTAGGAGGGGTGGTGGGAGGGAGGAGGGAGTGTGTGTGTGTGTGTGTGTGTGTGTGGTAGCTGGGGCGAAGAGGTAAAATGAGCACATGTAAAGCATTTAATGAGCTCTGTTACCAGCTGCCAAGTGTGTGTGTGTGTGTGCGTTGTGTGTGTGTGTTGTGTGTGTGCGTTGTGTGTGTGTGTTGCGTGTGTGTGTGTGTTGTGTGTGAAAACATGCTGTTGTATTTCTAAAATTTTCGAATATGCCAGGCACATGTTTCAGCCTCAGCCAACAGCCCCCGTTCGCTGTCCACGCGCCCTCAATACATTATTACAGGCAAATTTATTTTCAACTAAAAACTCATTAATTACATTGAAAAGCTGATTACGTGTGTGCGTGCGCGAGTGTGTGTGTGTGTGTGTGTGCATATACTTAACGATAATTATGCACAATTTAATTAAACGCAATTTTGGCGACCCCGTGCCCTGGGATCTAATGGAATTGTTAATTAATAGGCCAAATTCAGTTTAAATTTTTAAGGGAATGCAACAAATTTTGCGCGCACGTGAAATCCATCAATTTCCGGCTTTGTTTTTTGTGGTCCGTGGCAAAAAATTGCTAAATAAAATCCGCGCTAAACGTGCAACAGTCAAAGTACACACCCGGCACACACACACAAACACCCGGCACACCTGCTGAATATTTATGAAAATTGTAATATTAAATTTTTGCACGTGGCATGCGGCAAAAGGCTGGTGTGTCCGGGCTTAAATGCATGTGCCACAGCGTGCAGCATGCAAATCCATGCCACAACTGGTTGCATTCAGGATATGCAAATGGAAATCGAAATGGGAAAATCATTAAAAGGCGCATTGCGTTATCCTGCAATTGACTTTAATGCCCAGCTGAATGTCAACTGACAGCCCAGCAGCCCAGTGTTGTGCAATGCACAAGAGAGAGAGAGAGAGAGAGAGAGAGACCTCACACAAATACACACGCGCAGCTACATCAATTGTTGTGTTCGAGCTGTGCTAATTGAATCACTTGTCATGCATTTTGTCTAATAACAGCGCATTAAAATGCAAATTACAATAATGCATTGCGTGGGCGTGCCTGTGGAGCGGGAGGCGTGGCTACAACCGCATCCGCTTACCGGAAGTGGCTGTGTGCCACTTGCCGCACACGCTGCAATAGCAGCTGCAAGTGGCAGCAATGCCTGCATTATGCACACGCTGCGTATACGTAATTTTTTTTTAGTGCCTGAAAGTATGCAACAAAGCGAGCGAGAGAGGCAGACAGAGAGACAGACAGACAGACACAAAGGTGCAGCACATTAGCTAATTGGCTTTGAAAACGTTTCTGTCATGCCCGATGACATTTTGCAGCACATCTCTCTTCCTCCTCGCTTGCTCTTCTTCTATTTCACCCTGAATTAAGGCCGTGGTTAGTTGGGCTCCGTAAGCGCGTCTGCGGATATTCCTTTCAAGGAATTCCAAATGAGCTCAGCGCGCAATCAAAGCAGGCACAACACATGCACACACACAGAGGAAGGTTTGTATATATATATATATATATATATATGTATATGTATAAATACGCATAGTTACATTATGTAACCCAGGTGCAAGTTAGGATGGGGGTCAAAGAGTTAGTGGGCGACATCGTGAACTCAAATCTCGATTCTCGGCTACAAACTCACTTTCAAAGATCTTTGAGAGAATTTACTTTATAAGAAACACGGGCAAGGCCGGGTTATACCCGTTAGTTACTGAATTGTTCACGACGAATAGTTGACTTGAACACATTAAAGAATTTCAGTTCTCGTTTTGCAATGCAAGGCTTAGTTTACGATAATCTAATGGAAGATTTAATCTAAGATCAAATAGATGATCATATTTTGCAGTTATTATCAGATAAATGCATATGTTAGGGTATACAAGCTTCGGTATGGTGTCGTTAGCTGCACGTTTATTTACTGCGCTCAATTAAATGCCAAATTTAAAGAAAATGATTTCGTCTAATGGCTGAACGTGCCACAAAACGACCTCGTTGCGTACTGCTGTGTAGCATGTAGCATGTAGCATGTAGCATGTCTAATGCCTTGACGAAACAATAGGCCAAACCTAAGCCCAAATGTGTGTGTGTGTGTGAGTGTGTGTGTGTGTGTGTGTGTGTGTGTGTGTGTGTGTGTGTGTGTGTGTGTGTGTGTGTGTGTGTGTGTGTGTGTGTGTGTGTGTGTGTGTGTGTGTGTGTGTGTGTGTGTGTGTGTGTGTGTGTGTGTGTGTGTGTGTGTGTGTGTGTGTGTGTGTGTGTGTGTGTGTGTGTGTGTGTGTGTGTGTGTGCGGATGGGTGGGTGTGTCTGCGTATTAAGCTGCGCACAACAAGCAGACGAACAATTTAATACTTTCATTTGATCAAAATGATAAAAGCCAAAAAGGAACCACACACACACACACAGACACAAACACGCACACACACACACAGTTGCCGTAAAGTTGGCTTAATGAATAACTTAGATAACGTATCTAAGGGCAGACATTTTGTGGCTATCATTGATATAAACATTAAATTGGCAAAAGTTATTAAAAGATTAAGTCTGAATAAATTGAAAAACAAGTTCATGAACTGCAAAGTGCAGAACTTAAAAGGGAGAGTGGAGGAAGAGGGACAGGGGGTGGGCAAAAGTAAGTGAAAGAACAAAAGTAACAAAGTGCAAGTCTTTGTTAAGTATTGTCTGTTGGTTCCAGAGCGAACTAGTTCATTTGTAATATGTGTGTGTGTGTGTGAGTGTGTGTGTGTGTGTGTGCGTTTGCCAAGGAAATACTCGTTTATCTTCCTAATGAACCGCTTTGAGTGCCATTTTCTGGTTTTTGCAACGCTTTTGCAACTCATTCTAAGCTGTTTGTTCTTGCTGGCATTTGGCAACAGTTATTCACGAATACAAAACCTTATATTTGTATACTATTTATATATATATATATCTCTTTCTATTTCTATTTCTATTTCTATTGCTAAAAAGCTTTCAAAGAAGCTGGAAGCGAAATGAAATTTGCAAACCTTTGACGGCTTTGCGGTGTTAGTTGAATGCAAATACTTGCAACACAGAGTAACTACTCCCTCTCTCCTTCTCTTTCCCCCTCTCTCTCTCTGACTCCCCCTCTCTACCTTTCCCCCACACACAACTTAACCAATCTCAAATGTTTTTGACTACAAGCATAAGATTTACCAACGCAAAATATGCGTTACAAAGTGTGTGGTTGTGCGAGTGTGGGAGTGTGTGCGTGTGTGTGCGTGTGTGTGTGTGCGTGTGTTTAGCTGTCTTCATTAAGTGTCAAATAGTTTCAGCTCTCGAAAATTTACTGCTGCGCTCTTGGCTGCTTAACTAAATGCCAACACCTGCAGGCAGCTGTGCGTATGAGCAATATTCCATAATATTACGCATACGCAGTGTGACATTTCATTAAAGGCGTTTTAAAGAGCTATCAAATAAATAAGCATATGCATTAAACTAATAGTTTATTAATGACTTGTAAGTGAGGCAAACAACAGTTTACGAATTGAATTGCCCTCAATATAAGGCTGTAAAGTGCTTTAAACATTCAACTTTTCAATACCCTGTAGGCATATAAATTGAAGAACAGCCAGGCACAACTAGACTAAAAGATGGAATTTGTTATAGAACATATTGCAACAATCATATTGATTCAATATGGTTTAGTGTCTAGATACCCTATGCACAAATGAAAGGGTATTTTGTGTGGCAAGCTTTTGTGTGCATGGAAAATGTGTTTAATTAGAGCTCAGGTTGAACTAAGAACTAACTAACTGGACCCTAAACTACACTTAACCAATAATTCTCATGTTTACAGGGCATCAGATAGTCGAGCATTCAGCTCAAATGGCTGCCAACTTGTGTTATTTTGTTGCTTATTGCAATTTTGCACATGAAAGGCAATTTGCTTAACAACAACATTTGTCTCGATGTCCCCGCACTGCCCCGCTCACCCCGCATGCCTGTTGGCCATAGGATGCCTTCACGTTTCGTTCAGAAATGAGAATTCAGTTTCATTTGCAAACGTCAAAACACCCCCTCTCCCTTTCCCAGGCCTCTGCCAGCTTGTTGTTTTTCTGTTGTGGACACAAAACTCTCACTAGCTGCCAACTGGCCAAAAAGTTGGGAATGCATTTCATTTTCGGTTTCAGCTGTTGTTGCTGCTTCTGCTGCTGCTGCTGCTGCTGCTGTTGCTGCTGCTGCTTCGAGCTGTAATTTGATTTGTTTGGACTATTCTGTAGCTTGTTTTTGTCTGTGTGTTTTTTGCTGCCTGAATTGTATTGCCATGTGGCAAGTCCGAGCTTGGCTTGTTATTTTTTCTTGTACTGATGCTGCTTCTGCTGCTTCTTCTGCCGTTGCACTAATTAATTTTGCTGCTGTTGCATGTTGTTCGATTTTTGATTGAGCCTCAATTAGTCCAGTTCAGCTGGCCATAAATGTCGCTCTACGGTTCAAAGCTCAAATTGCAACCATTTGGCCACTCGCTTATTAGTCCAACTGCTGGACCAGCTGTGTGTGTGTGTGTGAGTGTGTATGTGATTGAGTGTGTGTGCAGTCATTGCGCATGTCCTGTATGGCAAGAAAGATTTATTGCCGTTGGCCTTTGCTAAGCTTGAAATTAATGTACTTCACAGTTGAGTTTAGCAGCTGCCAAAACGCTACCAACAGATTAGCGTGGCCCAAACAACTGCCTGCCAATCTGTGCATGTGTGTGTGTGTGTATCGGTGTGTGTGTGTGTGTGGTTGTGGGCGGCCGTCTAATGAAGTTGTTAATGCGTCGGCGGGTGTCTATGTGTGTGTGTGTGTGTGTGTGTTACAAGTACTCGCCTGCACTTACGCTCAGCAGGCAAAACACACACTAAAATCTAATAAGACGCTTATGACTGTGAGTGTGTGCGTGTGTGCGTGTGTGTGTGTGTGTGTTGGTGTGCATGTGTGTGTGCCTCGTGTTTTAGTCAAGGCTTTCACACCCTTTTGAGTGGGTTGTCATGGCTTGCGGCATGGTCGCCGCAAAGGCAGCCGCTGACGCTGACGATGACCATTAGCCAGCGACAAAAGCTGGACAGGATCAGAGCGAAGGGAAGGGGGGAGGGGGTTTGCACTGGCTGGGTGCCAGGGTTAGCCAGGCACGAGTGACACTCATCTGGTTTATGTTGTGCTCTGCTCTTGTTCTTTATTTTATTTTATTTTAGTTTTTTTTTCTTGTCGATGTTTTATTGCGCTGCTTTTGGCTCATTTTTATGTGTTGCCCGAAATGTGCGTTTGTAGTTACGATTGAAGAGTTTTTCCCCAGTTTTGCCCATTTTTCCAGCCACTTTCAGTTCGGTTACATTCTCTTACTTGTATTTTTTCGCTGGGACAGCGTTTATTTTTATGTGCACGCTTGATTGGATCGTAAAACTCGGCACTAGCATCGCGCAGCTACACGCATAAATAACTCAACGTGCAGCAAAAGTAAAGCACATTACTTATAACTAAAAGTTCTAGGGCCAAGAGATCGCTTGGCTAATCAACAAATTATGTGAGACACTATATGGGTTAGTTAATAATACATTTAACGTTTTATTGGTCATTTATTAATTGGACTTAACTTATCTCTACATGTACTGAGTCTGCAGTATTTCCCAGTTAACTTATCCCGACATGTCCTGAGTCTGCATAATTTCCCAGTTATCCCAGTTATAAGAATGTCACAACAAATCTTTATAAGAAAAAACGATACTCAATCAATTATCGATAATTTATCGCTTATATGTAAATTTTACGACCAGGTGGCAGCTCTGTTAATTAGGTACAACGACTAGGTGGCAGCTCTGGCCATTGCAATTGCTCTGCAAAATAAAGGGAAATTTTGTTTTAGCTTAATTCCACTCTTTGCTGCCTAATTCCACTCTATTTAAATGCAAATTAAGTCTGCAAATCTGTAATTAAAATTGACCTGAATTATAGCTGCAAATATGAAGGCCAACCGACTGGGTTAATAGCATAGGCAGGCTAAGCTGATCGCATTTCCGAGCCAAGTTTTCTTGGGCAATTAAATTGAATGCTTGAGGCATGCATAAGTTGCACTTATGCCAAGGAATTAAGTTACCGCTAACGAGTGCGCCAAGTTCGAGCCAAGTTAACTTGGTCTCGGCTCGAATGACATCATTGCAGGCTTGTATCTTTTAGTTTGCATGCCGCTGGCTCAACTCTTGTTTTACTTTCGGCTGGGTGCAGGCAGCTAACGGTTGGGCTAGCTGCTGAAAGTGAATTAATTTTTCATTTATTTACGGTAGACTCTAAGAGCCTCTCTGTAGGGGGCACGCCGGGTGCAGGCGCTTAATTAGGTGAGTGAAAGTGGCGCCAACGCCAAACAATTGAAGCTGTCAGACGCCAGCATGAAGTGGGTCAATTGCCACGGGCAGCGGCAGACCTACTTTCCTTCTGCTGCCCCACGTCCTGCCACTTGGCCCGGGCAACGTGCTGGAGCATATATTTTAAATGCGAAACAATGCGCCGAGTGCCGCTTCGAGTGTGCATTCCAGTTGACATCCACGGAAAGAGGGAGCGAGGGGTTCGACTGATAAGTGCAGTCTAATTGAATTATGTGCTCAAATTCTGACGGTTGCCCATCATAGTGTAAGAACAAACGATGCAGCTGCCACTGGGAATCACTTTAGCCACAGGCTCTTAGCCTCAGTTGCAGTCTCAGCCTCAGACACGGCCCGAGCGGCGCCGTACGAGGCGAATGTGTGTAATTGACAACGCTAAGCTCACTTGACAGCATGACACACACACACACACACACACACGCAGAGAGAAGCAGGCAACACTTGTTGTGTGTGCCATCAATATGAATTGCTATGGTATCAATGACACTAGCTGAAGACAAAAGCAAAAGAAGAAGAAAAGCAAAGAACGAAAAAAGGTGCTTTTTATATAAAGTCAAGAGCTTTTCATATATGGACAGCAAATAGCAAACTTTGTGCTTGCTTTATTAAAACACCATTGCAAGTTTTGAGCTTTAGAAGCAAAGCTTGAACTTTGAAAAAGTTTATTAGATAAAAGCACATGCATATCTCCTTAAGGTACTAGATTAAATGCAAATAAAAGCGCTTTAAGGCGAAAGCTCCACAGCTAATTTAAGCTTTTAACAATGCTCAAAAGCACAAAGCTTACAGTTTGGGTTCATACAAAAAGCTCATTGAAAGCTTAAAGCTGGAGATCTAGCTGGCTAGCAATTGCAGCTGTTGAAACGATTCCGAAAGCACATTAAAGCTTACATTTTATTTTGTTCTGTTCTCACTTGGGAATTTTTAATTGACATGTTTTAATAACATTTGCAGCTGGTATCATTGCAACATGCTGGCGTGCCAAATGAATATTAAGCATAAAATACGTGCAGTGATTTTCGAAATTTAATTTAAATGTCAACGCCGAGGCGATGCACTCGAGAATTAATTGTATTTATGGCCAAAAGCAGTGCATGCTTCGTCACCTCCCCGCTCACTCTCCCTTACTCAACCTCTCACCCTCTCTCTCTGACTCTCTCTCTCTCTCTCTCTGACTCTCTCTGCAATTTGGCTTGATTGAAATTTTATGTGCACCGTGGAGCTGCAGTTAATTTGCAGCAACAAATCTTATCAATAGGCCACATTAAACCGAAACAGAATCGAACTTTGACATCGATGGGTGGGACGCGGCTCGTCAGTTGATCTATGCGCTGCTCGTAAAGCCCGAAACTGTCAATAAAAATAACATCGGAACCGTCGACTTACTGATAATTTATGTACCAGAAATTCGTTTCTTTATTTGCAAAGCAGAGCTAAGCGAAGCCGAGATTTGTGTCTCTTGTCGCATAATGTATTATGTATTACGTATAATGCACACTCGCGACTATCTCAAGCACTTGAGCAGCACAAGAGCACAAGTTCAAGGACCAAGGATACAGACGACGACAACAACAAGGCAAAATAAAATAATACAAGAAGCAGCAGCGGGAAAGAAACACATTAGGCAACTTTTGTGGGCTCCAAATGCGACGGCCAGAGACAGGTGAAACTCTTAGGCTTGATTCCTGGCAGATTTATGCATGCAGTTGGTTTATTGAAAGTCGGCCGAGCCGTTTAGGCGGCTATAAATATTTTTACGCTTCTTAATACCCTATGTACAAGCCAGTAAAGGCTATGACAAGCTAACAGCTGCTGGGCTGAAACACAATGAAGAGAGATTCAAGTTTGAGCCTTCTTCAAGAAAACGAACTAATTCTACTCTTGAAGCTGAATTCCTTGCCTTGTTTTGTACTTGATTCAATAATATTAATACTTATTCGAAGACCTTTTTGAGATTTTATTAAATTAAGTACGCATTATACCTAACTCAGGGCTCAAAATGTATCAGGCTCAAAAAGTATCAAATTATTTGGCTTAGAATCACGTACGAAAAGTCCCGCCGTTTTTCTCTCTGTGTAGCTTGTTGCAGGTATCTTCCAGTCGACTACTTTGCATCTAAGTCTTGCCTTCAGGTGCTTACTTTATTTTCGGTTCGCATTTTTATTGTAGTCGACAGATATGCGTGAATCTTACCTTGTTGCGGGCTTCAAGTGTATTTTTGCTATTTGTTAGTTTATTTGCCTTGGCACCTGACAGCTCACAGTTCACACACACACACACACGTACACATAAATGTGTGTGCCCGGGGAAATGTTGTGCGCATAAATCGTGGCACATACATCATATAAATGTAGACGAGAGAAGCCTAAAAACAAGTTCTCAAATTGCACAGGGCAAAAGTTTTTTATGATGCATTTAAAACTTCTTGATTATGCGAGGCGCAGCTATCTATGCGAGTGTATATATATATGTGTATGTGTGCGTGTGTGTGTGTGTGTTTGGCTGACAAACCACTTCAAATATACGAGCTTGCAACTTATTTCATTTCCCTGCGAGCAAAGTTAATTTAAAGTTGCTTGCAAGCATACATTTCAAGCGGAAGCGAAAAAATTATGCCAGCAAATAGACATGCCTACGGCTGAATTAGCTGTGCACAAAGTGTGCACGACTAGCAGGTACCCTGTAGTGAGACTACAGACTGAAAAACATATCTAACAAATAGCATACCTTGTTAGGCTTGAAGCTGCCTTCAACTCTTGTTTCACTGTGTCTCATTTATGTCATTTAAGTGCCACGCCCACACTGTACACAGCCTCCAGGCCTGCGGCTGCAGTTGTCTGAGTCTTATGCATCTGCAACTGCAACTGCAACTGCATCTGCAGCTGTATCTGTCGTCTAATTGGCCTTTTTATGCACACGAGCACACACTCGACATCATTTCTATTTCCAGGGCCATTTCCGTGCCAAAGCAGTTTATCACTAACTATGCACATTCAGGCGAGTCCACATTCTATCTCCCCCACCCCCTCGCTGCTGTCCCTGCACCCATTCAATATTACGTATAACAGCTGCTGCTGCGGGCTAACGACAAAACGTGTGCCACTCACACAAAATGCACGTCCAGCCTAGAGCCCACATCCAGTCGACCCGCATCGCGATCCAGCTTTCCCGTTGCCCGTTACCCGTTACCCGTTGCCCGTTACCCGTTACCCGTTACCCGTTGCCCGTTACCCGTTTTCCTTCTGCCAGCTTCGCGACGCGCTTAACTTGTCGGCTTTAAGTGTCAGCGTTGAGCATCGTTCAGGCTTTTGAGCCCCGCCCCGCCCTGCACTGCGCTGCCCGCCCGCCCCTTTGTGAATGACGCTGTGGTGCGTAACGCGAATGGCATTTCATTAGTTTAGCTGCTGACTTTAGTTCGGTTCACAGTTGTCAGCGACAACTTTTTGTCATTCACAGCCAGTTGGCTTAATTGGCAGCACAAATTGGCTCCAAGCTGCGTCAATTGAATATGTGTATATCGGTTAAGATCTTGTTATACACCCGGCCCGGTAGTATAACAGTTAGTCTGCCTGGCAAATGGCAAGTCTTGTTTAAACACTTATCGAGCAATCGATAACAATTTGATAATTTTTTCCCCTATCTGGCCAGCTGGCAGCAGCTGCATTCACAAAGCCACATTGTCACGGCCACGTCATGCATTCACAATGACATTTTGCATTTTGCCTGATGATGTGACAAATTCGAACATAATTTCCAACTGTTCTCAGTTTCCAAGCGCCTTTGTGTCCTGCTTGCCTATTAAATATGCATTCGTTTATAAACTTAAAGACCCGCCTCCGGCCCCCAGCAAAATGCCAACTCATGTTTGCCATGGAGCATACTCCACCCCCCCTAGATGCCAAGTTCTAGTTCTCAATATTAGAAATTCTTAGGGCTGCCCAAGCACAATTGAGCACAATAAGGCGACAGCCTCATTAAATGCTGTTGTCGATGACAACAACAACAACAACAACAACAACAACAACAACAACAACAACAACAAAGCAAAGCCAAAGAAAGGCCAAAAACTTGAGCACTGCTTGTTCATTGTTCGACAATAAAAAGGCTGTTGTTCATTTTTATGGAGTAACGCCTTCTCTGCCCCCGTCTACCCTCCCCGCACCACCCCGCCCAGTCAGCACCAGGCAATGGCGGCGTCCCGAAGACGCCATTGTTGGCATTACACCAAAAACAAAGGCAGCGGCAACAACAACAATAACATTGGGAACAATTGTGATTGGGCTACAGTTAAAAGTACACGACTCTATAATACCCTGTTATCTGATAAACAGCTGAATAACTTGCCAATTGCATATTCGATTGATTTGGATTTAAAGCCTGCGGGCTCCAGCTTTAAACAGAAGTGTAATGTCTTTTTTAAAACAAAATTTCTATTTTGTATATACACTGTAAGTTAGACTGATATGACAAGCCCTTAATTACAGCTATCTTCCTCTACTATCTTTTCGTTTTGTGCATACCCTGTAAATCAGACTGGTATAACAAGTCCTTAGTCGCAGCTTTCTTCCTCTACTATCTGTTATACAATCTTCCTCTATTATATCTGTTATAAAATCTTCCTCTACTATATGTTATACAATCTTCTTCTGCTATCTGTTAAACAAAGAGGCTCAATTCAGGCGCCTCGTCTCGTCTACAGGGCATAGGGTATACACAACACGAGCAAGAAGAAGCAGAACACCAACAGCGTGTAGCACAACAATAAGCAGCTTGTCGTTTAGTTCAGCCACAGCCACGCCCACACACCGCTGCCGCCTCTATCCTGCGAGAGTGTGTGTGACGCACATAATGAGTGCCTGCCCGCCCGTCCGCATGCCCCGCCCGTGGCGCAGCAAAAAGTTTATGAATATGATGGAATAATTAAAAGTTGGCGCCAATTTGTGGGCGGGGCTGTGCGACCATGTGGGCGGCACGGCTTGGCGCGTTGCGTCGCGTCGCGTCGCGTTGCGTAGGTGGCGCAATGTCAACTTTGAATAACACGAGCAACGCCTACGCCTCCAGGCGACCCTCCTTGAGACACAAACGACTCGCCGCCCCGCTCCTCCCGCCACCGCCAAGCAGTTGGCATTGTTTGCCTTTGCATTTGGCACTTTTGTGGCCTTTGGTCTTGGGCCTTTTGGGTCGCCTGCTTTAGGCCTTTGACAGCCTCGCCGCGCACCTACACAACAAATTTTCTTCTTCGGACCAAAAATGAAATGTGAGCAATTTTTGGTCGTTTTGGTTGTTTTTCTTTGCTGCTTAGCAAAGTTTTTCTTAGCCTTTGCTTTGTTTATTTATTTTTAGCTTGTTTTGGTTTACTTTTTTTTTAATTATGCCACATTAATTAAGACATGGATCGGGCTTTAAAGACAGCAAAGGCTGTTCTTGTTTTTGCTTTAACAAAACTTAGACTTCGCCCAATTGCTGTGCTCCTGTCTGTTTGCTGAGGCGCAACTGCTGCCACGCCCTCATGCTCAACTAGCCCCTGTCTAGGTGACAGTGTCTGTAGCTCACACACACACACACACACGCACACAGACACTCGGCTGCATGCCTGAGCGCATTCAAAGGATAATTATGTGCACACACATTTATACTGGGCGCCAAGTCTCTGGGTGGCCACTCAAAGTGCACTGGCGCAGCGCCATGTCAACAGCAACAGAAGCAGCACCAACAACAACAACAGCAACAACAACAACAACAACAACAAGAAGAGCTCAAAAGTTTATTTGCTAGTGCTAAGCAGCCTCAGAGTCAAATACAAACACGGAAATGCGCTCAGCGTTTGGTTCAATGAACCTCAATGAGATGCGGGATAGAGGGGATGAGGCGCAAGCAGCTACACTGCACAAAAATAATCATGCAAAGTGTTTTATACTATATTATTTATAAGGAAATTAAGTGGGTCTTTAGTAAGAATCGATTGTTTGGAGCGGGTTCTATAAGGGGCATAGGCATGAAGTTTTATTTCTTTTGGTCGCATTTCCCTAAGTTTCTCCTCATATTTCTCGAAATTTTTCTTTATTCCTAGGTAGTTTCTCTCAATTTCCATAAGTTTATATTCTTTTTTTTTCAGTTCATCCTCAGTTTTGTTGTTTATTCAAAACTTATTCTTAGGTTTTCCTCAGATTCCTTTCTTTATATCCCAATGTTCCCTTGGGCATCCCTTACCTTTCTCCAGCAGAACTTTAATTTTTTTCTTTCTTCTACTCTTCGTGAGCTATGCTTAGATATCGTAATTGTCTTCAGGAATTCCTAAATGTTCTACGTTTTCTTTAAGCTCCGCATTTCCAGTCCATAATCCTTAAGTCTTCCACATTTTGCCCCAATTCTTGCTAATATACCCATACCATAGTTGTTGCCTCGAGTTGCCTCTGATTACCCCTGAGTTGCCTTTGTATTTCGCGCAGTGTATCATTTACTCAGCTCGCTTGAACTGCAATCTGAAACTCCCAATTTGCCAGTTGGCAGTCGAAAGCACCTTAAATTTTAGCCCTGGCTTAAACGTGTCTGTTGCCGAAAAAAAAGGACAAGCAGCTGCTGCGAAGAGTTACGAGGACGACTCCGACTCCGACTCCGACGGCGACGACGACCTGTCGAGCTCTGTGCGAGTATAATATATTTCCTAGCTCTTTTGTGGCATATGGCAGGCAGTTTATTTAAGGTAAACCCGAAAGCGAAGAAAACGCCAGCCCCCAAACCACATAAGCATTTGGGCTTATAAATTTTGGCAACTTGAAACTTGAATTTGTTTTATTTCTTATGTGTGAGCTACGCAACAACTGAAAAGTTTACAACATAATCCAAAAGTTCCACAAAGGAATAAAAGACTAAAAAGCTGGACCGCACACAACTCTAGTGTGTGTGTATGGCTGTGTGTGTGGGCGCCTCCAGTTTCCAGTTGAGATGCCGTGCGTCCCTTAGTTTTATGTTGCAAGTCCTCTTTTTTTCTTTTGTAGGCTGACGAATGAGTTCTGGGCAACTTTTTATGTCAGCTACGGCTGACAAAACTGCGACAAACTGCGAAATCCAAAATTGCAGCCAAGCTCGCACTTTGAGGCAACTTTAAAAGAGGTTGAGAGAGAGGGGAAGGTAGGGAGGGGGCGTGGCCGTCAGCATCAAAACATGTCAATTTACAGGCGAATGCATCCACGCGATTCGTATCCTTTGACGTCGCCGCTGAAAAGCCAAAGATTTTCATCCAATTTGCAAAAGTGGCGCGTCGCGTTACGCATACGCCACGTGCGTCAGCGTCGACAGCGACATTTGCCCCCTATTACCCGCCCTCCTCCCCTTCCCTTTCTCGCCAGCGTTGCTTGACTTGACTCGCTGCGACATGTGAGCTCTGAGCTAGGGGCAATGCGGGCAGCTGGGCAGGGCCAGGGGGTGGTTGATGGGACGCACTGCGTCTGGGAGTGGAGCACGTGCCCGCTGGCAAGTCAAACATTACAACATTACGCGCTTTCCAATTCACCTGTGAAAATCATTTGCTCTTTTTTTTGTTTTGTTTTCTTCTCTCGACTCGCAATGGGCGGATTTTTATTTTTATTATTTCGCAATACCCTGGCCCTGAGCCACTTAAAAGGGTTGTTGTATGAATTGTGAGTCCATTTATTTATTTATTTATGGAGCTGCAAAAATGAAAATTGCCCGATTATAACATCTTCGAACACAGTTTACAAACTAGCTTATGTTTACATAAACAAATTCCCAACTAGTTTAAAGGATTTTAGTTAGAAATTTCCCTTTATTTCACATTTATTTTTATTCCCTAGGGCTTTTGATTACTGTCACAAAATTTCATTGCATACTTTTGTGCAGTCAAGGAAAAACTAAAGACGCATATTTCGCGGCATACTTTCGGGCTGCTCAGTAAAGCAGCGAACTGTATTGATATATTAAAACAATTGCATACTTTTGTGCTGTGCATAAGATACTTTACGCATACTTTGTGCTGCCTACTTTTGTGCTGGACAACTAATGTGCCACAACTTGGCCAAATCCTGGCAGATTTACAAAGCAAATAATATCTTATTTTAACAAGGACAAATTCTATAGATTGTCACTGCAATCACCAAGAGTCAGTAGCATATGGCCGAGCTAAGAACTTCGCCTAGCTGAGCTTGATTAATGAAGCTGATATTAAATACAGGGTATCCCTTGGGTATGGCACACACATTAGCACAATGCGTTTTTGTTTTCTCCACTTTTGTTGTTTTTGGCTTCATTTTCGTATGTCGAATTTGCCTTGTCAAACGTTGAAGCAAACGTGACAAGCATTAGCTATAGAGAAGTTGCCTACACAAATGCCAGCATGTCTTTATACAGGGTAGCGCCCCCTGCGAGGGGTTGCCAAGGGGTGGGTGGGGGCGTGGTAGGTGCGGGGTAGGGGATGAGGCATGTTGGCGTGCGTAGTTTGGCATATCAGTTCGTTGCCAATTTGATGAAAATCGTTGAGCAAACGCAAAGGGGAAAAACTTTATGTGAATTTGAAGGGGTTGACAACTAAATGTCCATGGATATATAAATATTCATATGAATATAGATGTATATACAATATATATATATATAAATATTGTGTTAAAACAAAACTTTTGCGTGTCTAACTATCAGATGCAAAGCCACGCAAAGTGTGTTTCCATGTTGAGCTCAAGACTGACTTTTCCACAGAAGCCAGACATATGCCAAAGTCACAAATATTGCAGAAATAGTAGAAATATTTATTGTTGTTGTTGTTGTTGTTGTTGTTGCTGAGGGATGCCCCAAGCAATATGCAAATTGAAAATAGGGAAATGGCAAATGGGGAATACGCAATCGAAATTAAATGACTTTTGCTTATTGTGCAATCAAGAATTACTACAAAATAAACTACAATTGAGACGCATTTACATTTCATTGAATAAATTGCAGCACACACACACACAAGCACACGTAGCTACACACACACACACACACACACACACACTTGAGCACTCGAATACTGTAAATAAATGCCATAACATTTCTTTTCGCCCGCCTTTGAGCTTGAGAGAGAGTTGCGCCCATTTCCATTGCCATTTCCATTACGAAAAGTTCCCGACTGAAGAAATCACATAAAAATACACACACACACAGGCAGACACAACATGGGTGTGTGTGTGTGCGAATTGCAGACAAAACATTTGCGACTTTGCGTAAATTGTTTTTTCCAAAATTTCCAAATTTGTGCAGCAAATGAATTTCTCCTAAACAACCCCTGCTCCTGTCTCTCTCTCTCTCTCACTCTCTCTCTCTCTCTCTCTCTCTCTCTCCCACCGCTACCCCTTTCTTGGCGCTGTCGCAATTTGTCGCGGCAATTGAGTCAACTTATTATTAGCATTATCACCTGTCGATGCCATCACCTGGCCAGCCGGCAACGATGAGCTGTTGAAATTGCCAAGCGGCTTGCGCTTCGTGCTTTTGGGCACAATAAAACCAAATAAAAAATGCAAATTACTTTCGACGCATTCAAGCGAAAATGGCGTTGAAATTGAAAACCCAAAATGGCTGCGACTAGCGCGTAGCGCCATGAATACAGATAACACACACACCCACACACACACACACACACATCTATCTAAATATCCATTGGCTGTGCGTAGCCACAGGTTAACTAGGCTATGAAGAACGCACTTAAATGCAAGAAGCTTGGCAAACACACAAAATAAGCTTTAAATAAGCGTTAATTATTTGCTGTGTTATCGATAACTTTTGTCAAATATCATCTCTAGCTTTATCAGCATGAAAATAATGGGAAAATATATATGTGTTCGTCTCTACGCCATCTCACGTTAGCACATATCCAGAGATATTTCCTTTGTTATCGATATCTTTTGTCAAGTATGGAAATATATGCATAAGTGTATGTTCGTCTTTTTCCCGTCTACTGTACCACATTTCCAGAAATATTTCCTCTGTTATCGATAACTTTTGTCGCGTATCACCTCTAGCTTGATTAGCATGAAAATGAAATGTACATCAATCTGTCCGTTAAGCGTGTTCGTCTCTATGCCGTCTCACTGTACCCAATTTCTAGCGTATTGTGCCCACGCAGCAGCGAAGTCAATTCTGCATGTCCAAGTCGGTCGGAAACTTTCCCAAAAACCTTCGTTTACACGTTTTTGAGTGGTACACTCAGTACTTTCGCCCCCTTCTTTTTTTTGAAATTGCAGCGCTCGCAACTTTGGAGGCTCATAAAATATGTACGCAGCAGCCAGGACAGCTACGCGCTGTGCTCCTAGATGGTTAACGTAAAAGGGGCAAAAGGTAGCCCAAATTGCTGAAATATGCAAGCGAGGGGGGAGGGGGAGGATTGTGGCGTATGGGGGTATGCCCATTGCCATTCGCATTATCAAGGCGTTGGCGTGTCCAGGGCGGGCCATGCCATAGAAAACTACGTGTCAGGCATGCCAAAGTTATCAAAAAAAAAAAGAAAATAACCTCCACTTCAGCTCGGATCTGGGCAATGCGTGTGGCAATGGTCAATGGGCATTTGGTTCGTGGGTTTTGTGGTTTTTGAAATTGAACGCATTTGATTGCGTTATTGAAATTGACTGTGGCTTCATTACGTTAATGCTTGAGCGGCATCAAAGATGGGCGGGCAATCACCTCCCCTCGTCTCAAGGAATTCAATTATAAATGCCGCCCACCCGAATTCTTAGTTCCACCCACTCCCGCCCTCCCATGCTGTTTGCTAGCTTATGAATATAAATCTGCTACCTGTGTGCGCCGCTTTTTGTCTGGGTCCACACAATTTAGTTTAATTGCCATGTGGGGCTTGGGCCCAAGAGCCTAGTTGCCTGGGATTTGCGATTAGTGGCGCCTGTTGATAAATGTGCACTTTGTGCCTATTGGCTGTTTACCTTTTGGACATGGGCTGCCCTTGGCAAAAATCTGCTGAGCTGCTTTTAATTAACGACTGTTGCTTAAGTGCTTATTAATCCATTTGAGCTTTAAACAAATTTAAAACGTAACGCTTTATTTAACATATTGACACACAAATCGATAACGTAAGCGGGCTGAGAATATTTATAACCGTTTCGTGTGGCAGCTATCGATAGCGATCTGCAGCCCAAAGTGATAAAGTGGCAACGCTCTTAAGCGCATTATCGATATTTGTTAACCGTTTCGCAGCGCAACAGCTGCTTATGCTAATTGGACTATCGCAGAACTTTGTGCTCAGCAGCTAAAGTTAGTTTGATTGACGACTGATAAGACGAAAAATAGAGTAAATAGATAAAGTTAGATTAATATAGCTAATTAGCACTTATTTCGATATCTTCTAATTAACAATAGCAACAAAAATGGCCTTCAGACGCTGCCATCTGAATCCCAAGAAGACGCTGTTCCTGCTCTGCGATATACAGGAAAAATTCCGACCCAGCATGCCGCTCTTCGACAATATGGTCAAAAATGTAGACAAGCTGGTAAGTGAACTTTGTAGCTGACTAGCTTATCGAAACTGAAATTAGATTAAACTCGGTTCTCTTTGCAGACGAAGGCGGGCAAGGCGCTGGAGGTGCCGCTGATTGTGACCGAGCACTATCCCGAAAAGCTGGGCAAGACTGTGGCCGAGCTGGATGTGTCGCATGCCAAGGTTGTTATGGGCAAGACTCTATTTAGCATGATGACGCCCCAGGTGAAGAACGTCATCAAGGACCTCTTCGGCGAGAAGCCACAGGACGTGGTGCTCTATGGACTGGAGGTGAGACAGCCCACAAAATGCTCACCATTCTTTACTAAATCTTCATCTTATCTTTTCCAGTCTCACATTTGTGTCGAGCAGACGGCGATTGATCTGCGTGAACAGGACATTAATGTCTATATTGTGGCCGATTGTTGCTGCTCTCGCCTCAAGCAGGATCGCGATTTGGCCCTGGAACGCTTGCGCCAGGCGGGCTGCGTGATAACCACCAGCGAGAGCGTTATCTTCGATCTGGTGCGCGATAAAAACAATCCAAAATTCGATGTGGTGCGCAGGCTGGTGAATCCGCCTTCCGTGGACATGGAGCTGGCACGCAGCTCCTCCAAGTTGTAGACCAGCTTTTGTTATTTACATGTTTAGCACTTTGCATTTAAAGTAAAAGGATACGATGAGAAAGGTGCGAGTCTTCATCGAGCTGAACAGGATCAACATTAGCTCTGTGCCCCTTCGAGGGCCTTTGGAATTCCATTAAGTTGTCGCTTCCGTAACATGTTGGCGTCCATTCGGGCCGAACAATGGACTCGACGCATTCAAATTTAACATTAACAACGGCCTCAATGGCCATCCCTTCCGGCTGCTGCCTGCCCCCACCCCAGCCGAATATGACAATGCGTATTTTATGGACTTGCCTCGTTGGAGCGTGGGCGGGGAAAACAAGACTTTACACCAAAGAGTTGGGCACGCACGGCTCCAAGCTCCCTTCGCCCACTTTGCATAGAAATTTGTGGAAAATCTTGCATCGTAAAGTTTTATTTTTATGTCCAACTGATGGCGACGCATCCAATTGCAATTGAAATGGCCTGAAGGGGTTGTCGGCAAGGGACACCCACCTAATGTCTGAGGTGTCCGTGTGGCTGCGGGTGTGGGCGTGGCTTCGCCTCCTCCTTGGGCGGATGTGCCTCAATGTAGGCAAGCGCCTTGAGTATGGCCTCGGGCGTGGGCGGCGGCGTCGGCAGCGAGTCGCCCTGCGGATGATAGCCGTTCTCATCGGCCGTGTAGGACACCTGAACGGGCACGCCCTCCTTGGACACAAAGTGAAACTGGCCATGCACATTATTGTGGGCATCGCCCGCCTCCTGGGCGCCAATGCCGTTGGTTATGTCATAGCTGTACGCAAAGTTGCCGTGTCCGTCCTCCTTCTTGTGCTCCTCCGCCTTGGCGTGTGCGTCATCGTCGTGCGCCCAGCTGGCCGAGATCAGCACCACAGCAATTAGGAACACCTGCAACCAGTGGGGCGTGGCAATTGAGTGGGCGTCAGCAGATGCTCAATAGGCAAGAACTTACGTGCTTGTACATGATGCGTTTGGATTTGAATTGTTGCTCGAACTGCGCCTGGCCAAAGGCTTTTATAGCCGGAATCTGAGTACGCCTTGCAGGTATGTACCTGGCATATATACTTGCCTAAACAATTACCTGTCTTCTTATATATATATCGCTGTTTATTTAATCTTTTATTTTGAATGCAATAAGCTCCATAAATTTCAACTGCGCCCCTCATTTAATTGTGTCACATTTTGTTTTCTGTTCAATTTTGAACTCGTTTTTTTTTTTCATTCGATTTTATTTAATATTATAAACAAGTTTAATTAACATGCGGATGAAATCCCGTGGAGTCGGCCGTATAGGTCACATGTATGGGCCCATTCTCGCCGGGCAGATCGTATTCCCCCTGCACACCATTCACATTGCCCTGGGCGGATGTCCTGATGCCGTTGTCTACTTGAATCTCGTGCTTGTACTGACCCGCTCCATCCAGATTCTGTTGATTGATGTGCTTCACCAGCTCCGCCGCTGGCGCCGGCGCCGGCTCCGGCTCATAGGCGCCGCCGATGGCGGCCAGCAGGAGCAGGAAGCAGGCGCAGCACAGCAATTTCTAGGCATTCAAGATGTGCACAGTCAGTTCTGGTGCTCCGAAAAACAACACAAATCTCGTTACTCACATGATTCAACATTATTTTGTTGTTGTTGTTGTTGTTGTGGTTGTTGTTGTGTGTTCTATGAATTTCAACAAATATCAGAGGGGCAGCCGCTTTTTATAGCTGCCCGCTTTCGGCCCGTTCGGTCTTGGGCTCAACGAAAACGAGTTTTAATTAATCGCTCTGTTGATGATTTGGTTAACCAATTGCCATAAATTAGCATGAGTTGGTCCGAGTTGGCGTCTGGTTTTGAAGGGCTCGTCGAATGCAAATTTGCAGAACAATCGAAAAAATAAATACAAAATAAAACCAAAACTAAACTGAAATGCAAATCGGCAATAGTTGATCCTTCTAGTCGTCCAGCGCCTGTTTCTGCTCCTTCTGCTCCTTCAGCTGCTGCAGCGGCATCGGCTTGGCCCGGCTGCTCATCAGCTTGGCGATTCCGTTTATCAGCTTGGGCTCCTTGTGGCTGGCCACCTCCTCGGTGATCTTTTTCTCCTCCACGTCGACGTGCTCCTTGTTAGGTGTGAACACCACGGAGGGATACAGCTGTGCCACCTGCCTGTCTATGTCTGTTTCGCCCTCTCCTTGGTTTTTGGATGCCTGTTCATTGCGTTTGTCGTAGAACTTCTCGTAGTATTTGAAGGCCTCATTTCGCACCGAATTCTTTAGCGCTGTCATGTCCCAGGGTACGCCCAGTTTGCTTTTGATCTTGTCCGAGACGTTGCTGTCGCTGGACGAGAAGAGCGTGCGAAAAAGATGGCTCAAATCGTTGGGCGTCTCCTCCTCGTTGGAGCGCGCCTTTCGCTCCACCTGTTTATCGTCCTTGAGCAGCATTTCGAAGCCAATTTCTGGTGCATTCAGGTAGCCGCGATTCTTGAGGTACACAAGCGGCGAGGACCAAGCCGCAATGAGATCCTTTACAATTTCCTTAACAGAGCTCTGATAATTTAGGGTCTTCACTTTACCATTAACCTCATCATCTCTAATTACGCCCTGCAACGTTACAGACACGCTCATTAGGGATATTAATAAAAATAGCAAGGAGGACTGCATGGCTGCACAATGAATTTATAAGTATACAGAAGATGATTGAAATTTCTGTTTCAATTTCTTCTGACGTGCACTGCGATATTTTACTTTTTAAAATTTCAGCGACGTGCAAAACTATCGATAGTCAGATGTGCCAGTGCTATCGCAGCCGTCCGAGCTGATTGCGTCAAACGGTTATGCCTATCGATAGCTCGTTGGTAAACAGCTGTTGTTTTGGCTGGAGACGAGATTTTTGACTCGAACAAGTAAAAACTAACAATTTAACTCATTTGTGTGCGATTGCAACGCCTTTGCTGCATTTTCAGAGCTACGGGCAGCACAACTTCTACGCAATGGTCATAACAAGCAACACAAAACTGCCCGAGGAGGCGGAGTTGGACGTGCAGGAGCTGAATCTGTCGTCGGCTGCGCTGCGTGCTGGTTCTTTTCACCTCGGCAAGCAATGCGAATCGGCCAATAATGTAAGTATGCGTCGTTCATTAAAGACTTATTTAACGCTCTCAACCATAGCTAAGAGCATGTATTGCATGTGTGCATTCAGTTTATGTGTACATTATCCGGTTAAACGCCATTGGGAGTCAGTTATATAACCTAACCTCAAAAATTGTAGGTAAATGTTTTGTTTACGTTTGTTTTCGCAGGAGTTTATGCTTTGTCGCCAAGAGCTGGATGATCCGCGCGCCTGTCTGGGGGAGGGACGCGCCGTCACCAGCTGTGCGCTGGACTTCTTTCGCAAGGTAAAGAAAACCTGCCATGAGGAGTTCATGCAGTACGCCACTTGCCTGGACAAGAGCAGCGGCACCATGGCCTTCAGCCAGTAAGTATATCAATTCCCAGTCTTATTTAAGCTCATTCATGCTTATGTCCAACTATTTGCAGTTGCCGCAAGACCCAGGGCGTTTTTGATAAGTGCGTTAAGGATAACTTTGACTGGGAACGTCCGTCCTTTGGCTACTTTACAGAGGCCAAGGTGAGTTGATATGCTCTCTGTATTCAATACTCCGATCTAAATGACAACTTTGTTATTCAGGTCATCAAAACCACACGCAAGGCGCCCGAGAAGGAGCCAATCAAGTCGTATCCCGATGCTACACCCGGCCTGCCAGAGGATTATCCCACACCACCAGCCAAATACGGTTCACGCTTCTTCTGGCTGGAATAAACGCTGAGGCTAAGTGAAATTTAGGGCGGCCGTCGGGCCCAACTTGTAATTTACAACATGCATAAAATCTTGTTTCCATTAGTAATCAGCAAATTTTATTAACCTCCAACGTATCCAATCAGGTTCGAGCAAACTCTAATGCTGCACACCAGCTGGATTTGAAGGATTCAACTACTCTTAAATTTTAATTGCTAATATACACAACTGAGGCGTCTAGGATGTGGACTGTGGAGTACCTCAATCGGCGTACCACTTGGTACGCTTGGGTTTCTTCACCTTGCCGCCTGTGACGCCGCCACCGCCTTCGTTTCCGCTGATCATGTTCTTGTATTTGTTTATCAATGGCCGGAGATCATCCTTTTCCTTTTTGCGTCCTTGTTTGGGTCGATTGTTTGCCTTGCGTTCCGCCAGATGTGTTTCGCGTATCTTTTTGTTTTTCTGCTTGCGCTTCTCTGTCTTCACACGTTTCATGTGTTCTTGCGCCTGCTCCATGATCTTCTTCTTGGAGCGCATACGCAGCGAAGTGCCAGGCTTGGCTGCTGTTCCGACATAGTCGGCCTCCACGTCGCTTAACTTTTTCTGCGGCTGCTGTTTGGCTTCTGCTTTGGCCGCGCGGGAAGCCTCCAGTTTCTTGATGTGCTTCTGCAGCTTCGCCTTGTTGTCGCCTTGTGGCGCCAAGGTTTTGGGCGTCGGCTTTTGACCCTTACGTTTCAGGTTGCGCTGCTCCTTCCGTTGTTCCAGCTTAGATTTGTATGTGGGATTGTTTTGCTTGGAGCGTTCGGTGCGCTTCTCTTTTATTTTGTGCACGGCGCGATCCTCAATGCTGAAGGCTACAATCGGTCGCTATAAAACATGGAAAGTGTCAGGCTTAACTCGATCAATGCAAGGATTCACTTACGTGCTGTGTGCCAAAGATGCTGGGATTGTTATTGAGTTTACGCAACGCAGCCAAGGCCCGTTGATGCGTATCGAAGGAGAGGAAGCCAAAACCTTTGGATTTGCCCTGCGGATGCTCCGGGGTTACCTTCTGGTCGCGCATCACGCGACACTCGTGCGGACGAAAGCCCGTGTAGGTGAGGGCCATTTGCTTGAGCTTGTCATTGTCATAGTTCAGGGGCAGATTGTGTATGGACAGGCGGTTGCGTGAAACGAAGCTGAAAAACGACATTTATAATGGATATCAAGATTAATGCAGCAATTTTTACAACTTACCGATTCAAGTTCTTTAGCACTTGCGTCTTCACTTGCTCCAACTCGTGTCGCTTGGCCATGTCGGATGCTGAAACACCATCGGCTGCCTTTGAATTGGCCATGATGAGACCCTCTCTGGCCAGATACAGATTACGTGAATCTTTGGCTGTCTCGTCTTTGGAGTTTTCCGTTTGCTTTGTTTTGATTTCGTCGCGACTGAGTGCCGGATGTGGATCTAGCACCTCGTCCATCAATTTGAACTCGGTGCCTGCCTGCAGACACAGATCGGCCGACTCTTTGGCCTTAAACTTGACAAATGCTGTGCCCTTCGAGTGACCGGACACCGCTTGTCGATTGATAATCGCATACTGCACCACTCCAAATTTGCGGCACACTTTACGCAGATCTGCATCCTCTGCATCGAAGGGCACGTTCTTGATGAAGACCGTGCAGCCTTGTTGTACATCGTTGGAAATGGTTTTTTCTTGTTTCAACTGGCCTAGCTTAGATTTTAGATCTTTTTTGTCCTTGTCATCTTCATCATCATCATCATCTTCATCATTATCATCATCTTCATCATCATCATTGTCATCCTCGTCATCTTCATCGTCATCCTGCTCTTCATCCTCCTCTACATCAGATTCTTTATCTGATTTGTCTCCACTCTCTATTGTATTTTCCTTGCCTTCTGCTACACTTTTGTCTTCATCAGTTTCTTCCTTTACCTCCAGCTTGGGCTTCTTGTCCTCGGGCTCATCTTTTTGTTGCTTGGCTGCATATTCATCTTTGCCTATGGCCCAATCCACAAAGACCTTGCGCCCGAGCAGCTCCTTGCCGTTGGCGTGTAAAATAGCCTTTGATGCCTGATTAACGGTCTCGTACTGTACAAAGGCACAGCCCACAAGCTTGCCATCTCCACGTTTAAGGATGTGTACGTCCTCCAGAGTGCCCCATTGACCAAAATACTGGCGCAGTGCCTCATCCGTGGATTTGTAGCTTATGTTGCGCACAATTAGACGCGCTCGCTTTTTCTGTCGCCGTTCTTTTTCCTCCTTCAGACGCTGTGTGTTGAATGGGTTGCGCCGCTTCCCGGACCTATTATCCTCCACATTATCATTAGATTCCGGCTCTGTATCCAGCAGCGGTTTCATTTTCTTTAGCTCCATCATCCGCACATAAACAATTGCTCTGCACGTGGAGTTGAATTGTTGACACGCTATCGATAGCTCGATGTATCGATAGTTGCGGTGCTGCCACAGTCCCTATCTACCTGTTGCTGATGTGGCAACACCATGCAATTGTTTACATCTTGACCTGCAGCACGAAATTAATTAAAATCTTGGCAAATTATGCTATAATAAACAACATTTTAATAGTTAGAAACAGTGTAAAGTTATGTTTGTTTTTCTTGAAACAACTGATGAAATTCCGACGGCGTCTTAAAATAATCAATCAATAGCATGGATGAACGCCGGCCCAGCATGAACATAATGTGACTCCAAGGATTTAACATATTCTTGTACTCGGCAATTTGCCCACGCTCAAAGTAATGCTTAACTGTGCCCACTGGCATTTGCGAGCCGTAGACAGCAACGTATCTGCAATAAATTGTGTAAGTTAAATAAATAAAGGTTGATGCAGTTCTTACTTATCGGCACTTTTGTATATTCTCAGTGGGTATTTGGCAACAAATGCGCGTATCGCCAGGTTGATTAGCACAAATCCCGCTGCAAAATAATACAAATCTGATTCATTCGATACCAGGATGGATATATCTATTTTCCGGGCAATATTTATAAAGCTCATCGTCGAGGCCAGCTGAAAGCCGGCAAGCAATCCAATTACTGTAACTGTGCCGGTCGACACATTCTTGGTCCAGGTCACATAGTTCTCCAAGGGTGCCCGATAAATCAATTGATAATGTGCTGGTAAGTTATCCTCCTTTAAGAGAAATTGTTCCACATTAACCGAGTCCCTGTGGCGCCAGTTGTCGCGAACTGCGCTTGTGCTGAAATGAACTAGATTTCATTTAACTGTATTAACTATATTTAGTTAAAGTGCTTACCAGATATTTCTTTTAACTACAGCTGTTGTGTTTATTCTGAAATTTATGCATTTAATGCTGTTTCGTAAAATTGCCGCACACATTTTGTTTGTTATGTCGCTTAGTGCATATGCATAGCATAGTATGCTGTTTACGCACATCGCGAGCTAAGCAAAAGTTGAAATTTACCAAATTCGCGCGAGGCGAGATATGCAAACGCATTTTCTTAATTTGTGGGAAAATTAGCTTAATATCATTAATCCAGCTTATTTAATTTATTTTTTTTTAATTTAAATAAGTTTATTTATATATAAACATTTCAAATTGAACGACAGGGTGATTAGAGCATTTTGCCCGCAGCTTGTGTGAGCTGAATACTCTGCTTAACAGCTGTGTGTGTGTGTATTTGTGTGTGTGCGTAGTGTGCTTTGCGTTTCCTGAAACCAGCTGAGCATTTGGCGTTGCCACCCATTCAGCAACACAACACAGCAACATATTTTGTTAAGGAGCTGATATTTTGTTAAAAAAGTGATTTTAACGCAATAGTTTTATACCGCACAATTCTGGAATATATAGCGTATTTCGGGGCAGATATGGATTTAAAACGTTTGGCATGCAAGACGGGCCTGGGCGATGGCCCAGATGCCAAGCGCGCTACAGCTGCAGACGAGGAAGAATGTCTGCAGCTTGATCAGGAATCAGGTGTAGATAAAGATACGAGCGATGCACAGCCAGAATGCTTGCAATTAGATGTTAACAAGGAAACCGATTGTGATAGTCTCAAGGCTGAACGCGACAACCTGTCGCCCAGCAACTATGTGGCGCCATATACTGGCAACGGATGTGCGCCTTCATTAGAATCATTTATGTTCCAGCAGACTCCTGCTGGCAGTCAACTCTGCTCGTGGATGTCCAATACAGAGTCCAAGACCTCTGCCAATGATGTGCCCACACTTTTTGAATCGGAAAAGGATTCCAATGCGAATGCCCAGAGTAAGTGACAGCCCACCAAGAGCTTATCTCAATTAGATTCTCAAAGCGAACTCGATCTCTTTGTCGCTCCAGCTGCCAAGCTTAATCGCAAGGCACTCACCAATTTACGCCGTCAGAACGCGTTGCGTGCCCTTGAGTTGGAGCGCGAGTTGGCTACAAAAACACCCCAAGCACCGACGCTTCTTGTACGCTTTCCAGATCCCAAAATCAGTGTCACTTCGGTCAGTGAGTTCTCTGAGAGCATCCGGGATGTGGTCTTTCCTACAAATGTCGCGCAACGCTATTGCCTGGTGCATCTGAAGGCCGGCGCGAATGTTGAACGTACCATTGAGGAGATAAAACAGGTGCGCTTCGGCCATGGCCGTCTGCACGCCGAGTTGAAGACATTTACCGATGAGGAACAGGCCGAATGCATTGATCCCTGCTCGCTGTATGTGAGCAACATACCCTTCAACATGAACGCCGCTGACATAAAGGTGTTCGTCAACTCCATGCGCGTCGACATTGGCGTCATGAAACGCCAGAAACGCGCGCGTTATGCCTTTGTGCGCTACGCCAATGCCGAGATGGCCATGGAGGCATTCAGGGATCTGGTCCGCCGTACACTTAACAACCGCATATTGACCGTACGCTATCGTCGCTTACGCAAGCGCCTGGCTCACCCGACTGCCGCCTCGATGTGCGCCATATCCCATCTGACCATTGACACAATCGCCACAGAAGATGATGGCGTTGAGTGTCGCGTCATTTCACCACCTCCGGTGGAATCGATTACCATATTGGATAGCGATGATGACCAGCACTGCGAGTCGCACAGCATTGTGAGCCTCAGCAGCAGTATTCCGCACAAGAAGCGCGAGAGCAAGATGACTGCCCAGGAGAAGGAGATTCAACGCCTTAAACTGCAAGTGGCCGAACACAGTGCCATTATACGGAGCTTACAGAAAAGAGAGGGCAGTATTGGTAAGTTGGACCGACCAGCTAGACCGAATCGCAAACGAACTAAGCACCGATTTAATTGTAGCCAATGCCACTACCAAAGTAGAGCCACAATCGGATTTAACCACAGACAAATCATCATTGATGCAACGCTCACTATCGCCGTGTTCTAGCTATGATATCAAAATGGAAAATGAATATTTGGGCATAGCTCAGAGTACGCCCGAGCCGGAACCAGACTCATTGCCAGATGCCCAATCGCATTCGCCATATCGTGGCACAACTTGCCCAATTGACGGCATGGAGGATCCCATTAAATGTAAACACTAACAACGATTCCTTACTAAACCTTTATATGTATTGTGTGTACCTCTCCCTTATATAATACTTAGCATCCGATTGTTTTGGCTGGCTGATTTCAGGTCTCGGACGTCGCAAGAGCACAAAATCCAGCGTAGCACAACCGAACAAAGAGAATACAACTAAGAAGACTCCAAAAGTTGCCAATCTGGAGGTGCATGCGCAGGTCGAAGCCGATTTGGATACATAGGATAGGATTAGCATATCTACCAAATTGTAGCACCTCAAAATTATTTGCGTATAAGGCTTTTTTTTAATCAGCAGAATATATATATACCACATAGGTAACAGATAGATACATGCATATGCATATATATATATATATATATGTATATATGTATATGTAGTATAGTGTAGTAGTGGACACAGTAGTAGAGTTTTAACATTCATATTTATTTTTATTTAATGTTTTTCGATCACTTGTAACGTACAATTTTATAAAATTGTCATCATAATAATAGTACGTAAATTAAATAATATTTCGGTTTTAAATATTAAACCCGAACAAATATCGCTTAAGATTTTTTTCTCTCTTACAATCAATAGACTTACAATTTAAGTAAACATATATAATGATCAAATGTGTTCGCTTTTTTTTGTCCTTTGCATTAAGAGCCTTAATTTCTATAGTTAATTGTTATCCGAGCGACAATTCGAAACTAAACTAAAATATGTTCATTTGTTACTTGATCGATTTAAGTAATTATTTTATATTCTTTTTTCCATATGGCTCGTTATAGTTAATATCGCAAATTGTCATCTTTAAGTTACATATTATACTCGTTGTCTCGGCTATGATATGAATTCTGATCTCCTGTTAAGTTGTGCATACTTTCCAATTTAGTGGAATGTTAATAACTAATTAAGATTTAAGTTAAATTACGTTTAATGCTGCTTTCTGCTTCTCGCTTCTTGCTCTTGTATTTACACAACAACGATTTTAAGGCACCTGTGTTTCACATGATATTTAATGTATATATATATGTACTTTGCTTTATAAGTCGTATCATTCGAATACAAAATTCAAATATATGTATGTATGTTTTTGGTAGCCCCAAGTAAATCTTTTGCAACGTGCGCGCGGATAACTAAATCTCTAAGAAATGCGCAACGTTCAGTTATTTTAGCTAATTATGAATTTCGATAGGCAGCAGAGCAGGAAGGTGCTCAGCAACACGCTGGCAGCGGAGCTACTGGGCAGCTGATAGGACGTCGCACCTGAGCCCGATCCCGATCCCGTACGTTCCGCCACCTCGGGCTCGTCGTTGGATTGGTTGTCGCCCACAGCTATTATTGAGGGAAAAAGAAAATCATAAATCGTAAGAATATGCTCGAAATTATCAAAAAGTTCTCAATTTTATATCAACTATGTATAGCTCTAAGCTAAGTTCGGGTGCAAGACTTTTGAAAGGGACTGTGTAAAGATTTTGCATAAAAAAAAGTGCTGCCAAAATATTTAAAGGGATTACAAACTAAAGCTAAGCTAACTTAAAAGAATTACAAAAAAAAAATAGTAATAATAGATAATTAATGCAACATACTGTTCAACACGCTGTGCGCAAATGTTTTATGTTGAATTCGTAATTGAATTGGCGTTTTCTTGTTTGATTCTGGGCGTTTTTCAATGGGCGGCAGCGGCGCAGGCTTTTCTTTTTTGGGCGTGGCATTTGTGTGTGTGATGTTTCTTTGTTTTTATATATATATTTTTTGTGACATTTTACTTTTCAGACAGAGATCACTCAAGCAGGCATATTTATATGGACGTAATACAACTTAAGGCACGCGTTTTGCATTGGTATATATATATGTATATGATATTAATACAGTTATATAGTTGATGTTGGACAGAATACACGAAACGAAACTGTGAAGGAACTGGAGCTGGAACTGGAACTAGCGCGCGCTTTTTAAAAGTATCGGTTCGTTAGGCTCCACATCCAGCCGGGCAGCAGACCCATGCCAGTGCCCGTATTTGTATTCGTATTTGGAATCTGCGGTACTGCATTATGGCAATTTTTTTGGATGGAATTGATCGATTGATCCCAACCGAAATGAAATGAGAGACAGATACATATGTAATAAAGAAAAATTGGTAAAAAGATAATCGCATAAATACAATATCAGCAATTCGAAGCGGTTGTCAACGGGCAGCTGTTGGGTGTGCGCAGGATTTCGTGCTGTTTGTGACGTAACTAAATACAATTTGATCTACGAATGATTGCGATTGCGGTACTTTAAGCAAGCGATAGCGATAGCGATAACGATAACTAATAATCAGTTCGATCATCTAGCATAAAATACAATTACTAAAAATGAAGCACACCGAGCTACAATTAATAAAGCTTAATTACACGCAGACACACACACACATCAGAGATGGAAGAGCAGCTATTAATTGGTGACACACACGCACTCTGATTAAGGAGAGGGGTAAGTTGTTAGAAGCAAAATCAGAAGCAAAAGCAACGAGCAGCAGCCGGCGGCGGGTGTGGTAAATCTTTCGATATGCGCGCGTTGCTTTGTTTTTGCTTTCGTTAAGTTCTTGTTCTTTTTCTTCTTGTGATTCGTTTGAGTGTGCGTGTATGTGTGTGTGTGTGTGCTTTGGAGTTTCGTTGTTATTGCTGTTCTTTTCATTTTATTAGGTTTTTGCTTTTCAGTTGTGTTTTGCAGTTGTGTTGTTGTTAATTGTTCTGTTTCGTTTTTATCCGCGTCTCTTAAAGCCTGCAAGAAATATGTACATACGTACAAGTGGATGACATATGTATACAGTTTGAAGTTCAGAGCTCGATTTATGTAAATTGAATAAGTTATGGGCAACAAGCACGTGCATGCATGTGTTAAGTATTCAAATTGGCCGACCGACCGACCGTCGGCAATCGTGCAATCTGGGTCATAACATAACGGTTGTGGACCACATACATACATATGTACAAACGGTGGATAACTTATGAGGTAATGAGTGTGTGAGTGTGAGTGTGGGTGTGGGTGTGGGTGTGGGGGTTTGTGTATGTGTGTGTGTAAGCCATGCGATTCGTGGATTTAATAGTATTGATAAAACATGCAATTAAACAGATTTGTGTACACAAGATTGTCGAAAAAGAAGAGCAACCCAAAAAAGAGAAGCCGTTAGCCAGTTGATTTGGTGCCACAGGTGTCAAAAAGGGGTAACAGAATTTTGTTTTGATTTCGATTTCGAATAAAACGTTGTACGCATAAAGTGTTGGAAAATGCCATAATAACTACAGGATATACATACATATTTTTAGTTAGGGGGAGGAATAACATAATATTAATATTACCATAAGTACTATATAAATAGGTAAATACTTAGTGGAGGGAGGTGTACGTACTAGGGATTGCAAAAACTACACTTTGTGTGGATTTACTACTCGATAGTTTCCGATAGCTGGTTGGGTTCATTGTGGTGTTTAACAAATAGTGTTGTAAAAGTGTGCAAAGGTGTACATGTAAAGCTCAGTGTAGTGTTTGTAAAGTGTGTGATTAGTTTGAGATTAGCAACTTCTTAGTTCAACTCTATAGTTAGATTAGCCAATTAGTACTTAGTAGCATGCGAGTGCACGTGGAGACTTAAAAGCTAGATTGATAGTTAAGGTATATTGCCTGGTACCGCCCCAAGAGGTAGCGGGGGTGAAGTTAGTGAGACCGACTGACCAGTAGTTTGTTTACTTTTCTTTTGTTTTCGTTCTTTTTTTTTACACTGTAAGCAAGATATGATTATAATATTATCATTTTATTTTGTACCTAGAATAATTTGAAATTTTGTTCAATTTCGCCTGGGTTTGATTTTAATTGTTTTTTTTTTACATGGTATGCTAAATTGAGTTGGTTAGTTAGCTACGAAAGAGTTAGGTTATGTTTGAATAGTGTTAGAAAAATAGTTCTAGAAATGTTAAGAAACGAAAATTCAAATAAAAAGAATAATGGGGTTAGAAGCTTGCCATTTCCACAATTAAACTATAAGAAATATGATATAAAAATCTTATAACCAAAAAATGAGGTAAATAGTAAATGTTATTATGGAACTCTTAGAAACTTTGGGTATTAGTAACATTAACCAAGAAACCAGTGAAAAATAAGGATTTTTGTTAAAGTTAAAATCAGTGAGAACTTCAGGAACCATTAGCCAGTTGTTAAAGTAGATAAAAGATAATGCTGGTTAGGAGTGTACAATTGTACGAGTGTTGAGAGGAGAGAGTGTTGTGCCTAAAGCTGGTTCAGTTGAAAGTACACTGAAACAAACTAAAGTAAAACACCACAAAGTAGAAAATATAAATAATATATGTATATACACAAATGTTTACAAGAGCTACAAGTACTAATAGAAGAAATTGGACATACACAATTCGAGAATTAGTTTTTAATAAAAATAATGTATTTTCTTTTCTTTTCTTTTGTGTTTTTCTTTTTCTTTTCAGGTTCAAACGTTATTTGCTGGGCAATAAAAACAAACACATTGACTTCAATAATAGAATTGACTACAATACGAGTACGAGTACGATACGATACGATACATATATAAACTTAATTAAACATACCATATTTGTATAAATTGATTTAATGGATACGTCTCTTTGTTTTCGTATGGCGAGACTTTGCCAGATTTTTAAGGATTTTAAAACATTGTTTTTTGTTTGGCTGGTAAGAAGTAACAACTCATACATGTTTATGAGATCTTTTTGACTTTAGTTTCGATCTATCGAATTTCTATTAAATATTTTGTTTACAGTTCATTTGCTAGTCGAATCCGCTTGGGACTCAAACAAAACTACCGCCGAGTCGATCCCACTCACCTGCGTCCAGATCAATATCACCATTACCATCATCGGCATGCAGCCGTGATCGCTGCTCGGACTCAAATGGATCCTCTTCAAAATTACCTGTGGAGGAGGGCGTGTTCTTGCAGCCGAACCACCAGTGTGCCGTCGGCCTGGGGAATGGCGGCGTGGCCGTATCCACCTGTTAAAGAGAACGCAGTGAGTAGCATTAGTAAGCTTTACTTCGCCCTAAAAAGTAGATCCTAAGTTCAACGTACCGCAAAGCGTGCATCGTGGAAGCGATAGTACTTGTCGCCCTTGAAGAAGTACGTATAGCCATTTGTGTATCTGAGCGCTGCGTCCAGATTGTTGGGCACGCCCTCCCAGTTTGAGATGGGCTTGGGGTAGCTGGCCTTGACGGGTGGCCGCTTGGCCGGATCGAAGCGCCAGAATTTGCTGCCCTTGAAGAAGTAGATCTTGCCATTGCCGCCCCAAACCATGGCCGCATCCAAATGATCGGGTATGCCCGTGAAGCCCTCGCTAATCTCCTTGGGATAGGCGCCATCCATTTGGGTGCCCTGATAGCGCCAGTATTGGGTGCCCTTGAAGAAGTACGTTTTGCCGTTCTTGTACGTGAATGCCGCATCAATGTTGCCGGGCAATCCTGGCCAGCCCTTCGATATGAGTTGCGGGTAGCCCTCCTCCACGGAGTCTGTTGTCAGTTTGTAGTATTTGTCACCCTTGAAGGCGTACGTCTCGCCGTTTGCCGAGTTGAACAGGGTGTCGATCTTGGAGTCCTTGCATATGGAATCATCTAGCGGCACTTTCGGTGGCGTAAACGATGGTCTGTGTGTGCTGGGTGGGTAGACATTGGTGGGCGTGTATTGATTGGTCTTGCGTCCATATAGCGATTGTATGGCCGCCTTGTCATCCTCATCCAGCTTGAAGACGGGCTCGAAGCCACGATAGAATGGCGCCATCAGCGCTGAGCTCTGATCTGAGTGCGAGAGGCCCAGAGAGTGGCCAAATTCGTGCGCAGCTACCTGGAAGAGATTCGTGCCGCGTGGTGAGCCGATGGTCCACAGTTCAGCATCATCAAAGTGAGCATCGCCGCCGAAGACGGGAAAGAAAGCGTGAGCCAAAGTGCCGCCTTGGCCATCGAAGGCATCGCCATCGCCATGCTCGCTCTCAACGAATCTAACGTGGGAGAGAGGGAGAGAGGGGGTTAGAGAGAGAAAACCAAAGGGAAAAGAGGCACGCTTTCCGCTTATAATTCACAACTGGCTTAAGCACTTACTTGATCTCGATATGCACGGGTCCCGATGTTTTTCGGGTGAAGGTTAGATCGGTATCCTCGCTCCAGACGGCAAAGGCACGCGCGATTTCCGCATCGACATCGTTGCGCTTCAAGCGCTTGGGGTACTTGGAGATTTTGTAGGTGAGGTTCTTGACACGCCAGCGACTGCCCTGGAGTGCATAACGCTTCGACCGACTATCTCCGGTGCCGACTCGATCCCTGACACCGCAACGTGGCAGTGACATCAATTTCATTGTCTCCTCATCCAGTTCGCCTGTGATATTGAGTCCAGCGAAGCTCTGGAACTCCTGTATGGCACTGACCCAGGTGTGCTTATCCTGCAGTCCGCTATTAGCCGGATTGCGCGCCGAGGCGGGCAAATAGCCAAACTGTGACAGGTAGATCTGCAAGGCAAGAGAGAAGAAGGGATGAGTTTCAAGGGTTGGGACTCAAGATCAATGGCTTGCGGCATTTGCCAGCGGGTGCTTGTGGATTGCCACTGATTTATGGCGATCAGATAAGACACTTGTTTTGCCTGCCTTGTAATTGTCCTGCCGAGCCAGGCCAAGAACAGCTCCCCACCTGGGACGTCATTCGTCATTCGTCACATTTCTTGCGGTTATATGCAAGAATAAATTTGCCGCAAAAACTATCTGACTTGCATAATTTATTGCCCAGCGCATTGGCATGGCAATGTTTTATAATACAAACCTCCCCCGCCCCTCGCCTACTTTTCAAGCCAGACTAAGAGCGAATCACAGTTACGTGACTTTAATTATGCGATTCGAGGTGTGAAAAACAAACTGAGTTCTACTCAGACGAGACGAGACGAACTGAGACGAGACGAGAAGAGAGGAGAGGAGAGCTGAGTCAAGTTAAGGAAGTGTTTGGTTAGCTTTTTTATGGCAACTTTTTCAATTAATTGAACGCATGTAAGTCGAATTAAATTGTAACGCGAATCTTTGTCGAACTGCCAATTGTGATTAGCATTGAATACCAGACAACCCTCTCTCTCTCTAGGAAGTACTTATACAATGCGAGGTTAGAGATGCGCCTAACTGTTCCAAAGACAATTAGCAACTATTTTCTTCTCACTAATCACAAGCTTTAAATGCAGCAATTAGTATAAATACTATATACACCTAAGATATACATATATATATATGTATATCGCGCATTTATTTCATTTGAAGCCTGAGCAAAGTTTTCGAAAGTCAGCTGAATTCACGTAAAGCCCATTTGGCATGTGAAACATGTTCCGTACGCCTCATGTGTCGCACATTTTTAATGGGTCGCAGGCAGAGAACAGCATATCAAACACACATATGCCCTGTGCTGGTATACTGTGCCATATAATGCCAAAAAAAAAAGAGAGAAGAAGAAGCAGTCTGAAACGGCGCTTGCATAATACCAAACGATCCGCTCAGCTGACTGATTTGTTGTTTGTTTTATATGCATATGTTTCTTATAGAACATTTTATTGTATATTGGATTTTTATTTTTCCGAGGAAGTAAACTTTTTCGGCCGAAACGCATAAGTATGCGATGCGTTGCCCCAATCCTAAGTACTTAATAAACTGGGTGGTGCTGCCGTCTTGGCGTGTGGTAACCAGCTCTGGACTGTGACGGGATGGTTGCGGGGTTTGGGTCTGTGGGAGGGGCCTTAGTCTCGCCTCAAAAGGTAAATGAACTCGCGCGCGCGGCAGACGCTTTTGTGGCTTTGTTTTGCTTTTCCTGTAAACATGACTCTGACAGGCCACAATCAATCTGGGCAAAAGAAGAAGAGGAGAGGAGAGCGGCAGGGGAACTGCAGAATCAGTCACAAAGAGCGGCGATATGCAAATCATTTGCAATTTTGCGTTCCGCTTTTCTGTCAAAATTATTACACAATAAAATTAATGTGCCTCAGCTCCCTTCTCTCAACTCTACAACATTGTTTTCGATAGCCTGGCGGGGTTCAAATGTCTCTGGAATGCAGATTAATCGGGCATATTTCCTATATACATATGTTATTTATTATCATTATACATTTTTTTTTATTATCCCATTTAAATACTCGAAATATTTTTTGAGTTATACTTTAGCTTAGTTTCGAAAAAGGAAAAAAGCCATAATCGATTTTACATTCTGTTAGCGTCACGCGCTGTTAACGTCACATTAACATATACGTCGCAAATTTATAAATCGTTATGGGTTTAAGGAACTAGTTGGGAGCGACAATTCGCGAATTGAACCTTTGGCCGTGAAGCATTGCTCGGGCATTGTCAATTTCTCTATTTCATTTTAAGAGTACTTTAGCTTCATGTCGAGCTGCATGTTAAGTTCTTAGGCCTAATCTGGTGTTTTTTCCATTGTCAAGTGGTACTACGAAACGAATGTATGATAATACATTTTCGGGCAGTTCCCCGTTAATTGTCATCGTCATCGTTCAGGTTCAAACAGAGCCAGAGACTTGACCTTGTCTGATTGTGGCTTATGCTTGGCGAGGGGTTTTAAGTGTGGGGGGAGGGGTTTTGTGTTTGTTAAAGAACCTGCAGCTGCCTGCACATTCCAGCACTCGAATGTTCAATATTCGCGTTATGCATTATGCAATTAACATAATTGCAGCGATGAGCTGCAGCGAATCGTGGGAAATACATGAAAGCAGCCGCGTCGAAATTCCAATTTAACTTGCATTCGTTTATTAATTTTCAACCGGCTTTTGGCCCTGGCTGTGCACGTAGAACATGTTTGCAAAGCAGGCTCGTAAATCTTATAAAACAAAAACCAAATTGTTGGGCCAATTGTCACTGAATCGAAGGCAACTGTCGATGAGTTGGCCCAGTCACAGCCCAGATAACTCAGGTGTTTGTGTTTGCATTCGTGATAAGATACACTCGAACTGGCAACAAGCAGAGAGGCAAGAAGAAGTAGAAGCAGAGGCAGAAGAAGAACAAGCGGTTGAAGTGCCTTTAGAACTGTTTTCAATGAGTGCTTTATAGACTTATCATTTGACAGCCAATGATTCATTTGTGCTGCTGCTGACGAACCTTTCGAATGCCCGAAACGAAACAGAACGAAACGAAACGAATAAAGTGCGTCACAAATTATACATTCCCGAGGATTTCGAAACGGAAGTGGCCAACGGAAATGGCTCAATAAAGTGTGGATGTGACAAATTGCAAGAAACACACATATCTAATCTATTAACAGGTGTATTTACCTGCATGTTATTTATAGAGTGTAGATAAAGATAGTGCAAAGAGACAGACATTTAAAAGCTTATTAGAACATTGATAACAAAGAGCACAGCTGACGCGACAATCGTTATCGATTAATGAGCTTTTAATGTGCAATGATATATCCAAGAATATCAAGGGAATCTTTTGCTTAAAACTGTGTGAACGCTTTCAACAAGAGGAAGTATGTTTCATTTCATGTGCAGGCAATCAATAAGTTGTTCGTTATCGGACAAGTTGCAGTGCAATGCGATCGATAAGTCTATCGATACCTAGTTGCATCTACAATGGCAATCGTTATCGACTTATCGCTTATTAGAACATTGATAACAAAGAGCACAGCTGACGCGACAATCGTTATCGATTAATGAGCTTTTAATGTGCAATGATATATCAAAGAATATCAAGGGAATCTTTTGCTTAAAACTGTGTGAACACTTTCAATAAGAGAAAGTTTATTTAATGTCATGTGCAGGCAATCAATATCGGACAAGTTGCAGTGCAATTCGATCGATAAGTCTATCGATATCTAGTTCCATCTACAACTGCAATCGTTATCGAGTTATTGTTGTCTGACGCCATCAATCGAACTCTTTTTGCTTTACGTAGCCGACAGCGCACGTAAATTATACAAAATTATAATGCAAACAGTTGGCGCGAGTTCACGTATCAGCGCACGTTGAAATTGCACTTCAATTTATGATTATAACGAGTACGAGTACACAAACACCAGAGACATTGACACGAATTGCCCTGAACGAAAAAAAATAAAACTATGTATATAATAACAAATGTGGCAACAATTTTCAATGCTGCCACATGCTGCCGCTTTTGCTGTGCTGCACAATATGCAAATGGAAATGTCAACAGCTCTAAAGGAGCTCAAAATTGTACTCAAAGCAGACACTTGAAGTGAACATAGCTGGGAGCACTCGGCATTTGTCTATGACTGACCTCTTTGCCTACTTTAACGGCTCACTGGCTCACTGGTTCACTGGCCACGCCCACTGCGCCCACAAAACACTGCAGTTGAACTTGTGCCAGGCAGCAGCTGACGTGCGGCACTTGCAGGAAATGCCTAAAGGGCTTTGCATTTTCAAAGCCAGTCCCCCCTCCCCCAAAAAGAATATACAAAAAAAGTTAAACAAACTAGAAAAGTGTGCACAAACTTTCGTTACTCACTGTGTGTTTGTGTGTTTGCGGACTCAAAGGTATGCCCAGAGCTCGCCTTTAAAGTTCCGATTGTTTCGCATGCGATCTTAAGATTTGATTGCCGGCTTGAACTGCTTGCGAATTATAAGCTATATATGTTTATTACATGAAATTTTCCATTTGCACAATGCAATCCCTTAAGTCATTGACCCCAGACGAAAATTACGGTAAATACCAGTAGTTCACGCCTCGTTGTCGTGTTTTGACCCTGCCCGGGCGCCACCTAAGGGCGTTAGCTAGCTTCGTACTCTATATATATGTGTATTTCCGGCCAAACAAGAACAGGACATGCATAAATTATAAACAAGCTTCGCTTTTCTTTTTCCTCCTCTCGCTCTCGCTCTCTGCCTCACTTGACCGGAAATTGATGAGAAAATTGTATTTGCCCGGCCAAAGAGGGCCAGAGGGTGGTTAGTTTGTGTTTGTGTTGTGTGTGTCTCTGTGTGTGGGTGTGTGGGGTGTGTGTATACGTGTCTAGGTCTAGGTACATTGGGGTGCGTTGCTGACGCTTTAAATTTTCCAACTCGATTTGGGTCAAGCAGCGCGGGGTCAATGACTTCCGTTTGAAACGCTCGCGAACTTTTTAAGCCTAGACCTAATTTCAGAAAATGCATCGAGAAAGTGAATGCAGGCAACAGATCTGCCAACTTGACCAACTCGTTTGGCCAACTGGCTAACTGTATTTGTGTGCGTGTGTGTGTGTGCGTGTGTGTTGCTCTTAATGATATTACATCATTAAAAGTGAAGCCAAGTCGTAGTCGAAGCCTGGCTCTTAAATGGGTTTGTGTGGGGCGAAACTGGGCCAAATGAGCCGCTAAAATGTTGCCGCAAAGTTGCGCAATTTCGCTGCCAGCCCGAAATTCATGTATATAATACATAAATACAGGCTAATAACTTTGTCAGCTGCGGCTAATTCACATAACTCCCATTTGACATTTGGCCCAAGAGTCGGGTTTTGTGGGTGTCTTCGCAGCGCTTTTTGCCCTCTGTTAATTCGCTGGGGCGATAAATAAGCGCCCGATCTTAAGATAACCCAAGTGTTTTATGCAAAGTTCGCAAACAAGTTGGCCAACAAAAACAGAAGGAGATTCGTTTTTGTGCTTCCAGCTTTTATGCAGGTGCCCCGCTACCCTGTATACTCTAGGCTAAAAGGCTAGAGGGAGTATCAGCAAGGGCTAAGGAGCTGGGGGAACACGCTTAGCTCTATAAAATGTATAAGTATAAAGCTCTTGTATTCCATAGCCAAGCTTATTTTAAACATATCCCTTGTTAAAAGTACAAAGTATTTCCTAGTCAAACACTTTTCCGCAAAGGTTTCCAAATAGATTTTTTTTGCTGCGACCTTCGATGCGGCTTTATAAGGATGTGCCACACAAATATCATTTGTTTGCGCTGTTAACATTTGCTTTTTGCATACGCCTTTTGCAAAATGGCAAGGTTATCCTGTTTAGCTTTTTAGCTGTTTACCTGTTCAGCTTTTTCTAGCCATAAACACGGGCATCCTTTTGTTAACACCTCCTGAAGGTCGCGCACACGCAACGTGACTTTTTGTTTGTGTACGTTTTTTTCTTCATGTTTTTTTTTTTGCAGCTGCTGCTGTTGCCCAAATCAATCAAACTTTTCTATTTATTTCTTGACTTTCCCAGTCATGATGTGTTTTTGTTTTTGTTTTTCGGTTAAAGTTATTGATTAGCTGGCCGGCGGCTGGTCTGGAGTCTTGAGTCTGTTTTTTGTTGCTCCGGGCGCTGCGTGACGCACGCGAAACTCTGCAGCCATAGAATTTTCTTGGGGCAACTTTCACTCAGTTGGCTATTTAATTTTAAGAGGGAAAGGAAGTAGCAAGTTGCCTGGCTTAACAATTATAATTAGCCAAATACGTCATTAGTGAAGTAGGGTATTAGTTTTAGAGCAGTTTTTATTTTGGCACTTAATTTCAATTGCGGCAAAACTTTTGCCGCACCCACGTTGGGCGCCCAAGTTGGTCTCTGGCTCTGTTTTAATTAGGCCAATCGGACAAAAACAAGACTGATGATGATGACGCTGCTGCTGCTGCTGCTTTTACTGCTGTTGAGCTCACACCAATGAGCCGCAATTAACCCTTGACAGCGGTCGATTATGTATACGCAGCGTATGACGCGTGGCTTTTGTGCGACATTTTGTGGGTTAATATCTTTCGAAGGTGGGCTGCACTCTTGCTCATAATGCTGCGCTCACTAATGAGTCATGCACTCAAACAGTTTTAGTTTTCCCCCTCTCTTCCTGCTTTGTTTTTGTCCCAATGATGTCAATTTGTTTGATTTCTATCGGTTGCAAATGTAATGCAACTTGTCAAGCGACAGGTGACAGTAGACGACAGTAAGAAACTTGACAATTTGTAGCTCTTAGTGACTCAGCCGAAACATATTAATCAAAGCTAGCGCAGCTCGCATAAATTGTGTTTTTTTATCAGAAAAAAGTTGCTTCATTTAAATGCAAAACGAGCTTAATATGTGTAGATAAAAATAGACAGCATTTATTTATTGTATCTCTTGTTAAGAATAAGTTTAGCACACGATTCGTCGAGTGTGGTCCACGACTAGATGCAGGCCTTGTGCAATTGCGCTTAACTTTGAAGAAGTTACAATGAGAAGCGCGGAGAGAGGCGCAGACCAGAACAATAGCTGGCTATCAGCTGTGTATCTGTGTGTGTTTGTGTGTGTTTGTGTCTGTGCCTGGCATTGAAACGAGACAAACATGGAACGCGCACAATGTTGACGTATGTGTTCTATGAACATCATTATTAACAGCATGATCATCATGATCGGCATTTAGCGACGTCGTTTTGGGCGACTGGCCAGCTAAATGGCCGCCAAGTTGTTGGCAAACGCGCTCAACATATCAATTAGTCAAATCAAACAGAGACAAAGACGATCTTTTTTTTTTTCTATTCTGTTCTAAGCAGCGCGTGCGATCGTTCATCAACAATTGATCGATAGCTGCGATATCGATACTCGAACAACGCACACACTCGTTACATTTCACTCGCCGTAGATGGCCAAGCAGGAACTGAATTGTGCCGCGGACACGTTCAGAACATGATGCAGCACAATTCCCACTACTTTTTTTTTTAGCGCATCGGACAAGCGATTAAAAGGTGCGGCTACAACTGGACTCGGACTATGATTCCACCTGGTGTTTTCTGTTTTCTGTTTGCTGTTTAATTATTTATGCAGATTGCAATCGTGCAACAGGAGAAAACACTTTGTGCCGCAAAACGTGACAGCCTTGTCAAACGCCAGCAGCAACAGAATCATGAGAAATGAATAAACGACTTGACGGGCCACACAACCCCCACCCTGTTGACCACCAGAAGCCAGTCACGTGCCTTGCGATTTGTTAAGATTTCTTCTAAAGATTTTCAGTACTCATTAGGCTGATAATCAGCTCAGTTTAGCTTAAATCCAGCTCATATTAATGACATGCAAGCTGCAGCTCGATGCATGTCGGCTGGCTAAGTTAACATGAAGTTAACTTTTATCTTCTCTCTCTTACTCTGAGGCAACTTTGCGCTCCCTTGCCCAAAGTTTCAGCTTAGACAATTATATTTTATATAAATGCTTATCTGCCGTCATGCAGACAATTTAGCCAGAAAGTTATTAGACATAAACATGCAATGCTGGCAAATATCATGTGAATGCAATGTCATGACCAGGAAAACGTAGCCCCGCCCCAAAAAGCATCTCGCATCTGTGCTCGATGCATGCGATGCACATGAAGTGCGAAAGGGCCAAAGGGAAAAGGGCAACAGCTGCTGCAATATTAATGCACTGCATTCAGCCAGAAGGCTAAGGTCGGAAAACTATGGCCGATATATATATGCGATTTATGCGATATGCGATGTGCGGTGTGCGATGTGCGATGTGCGATATGCGATGAATGCATTGCGTGTCGATGTGACTGGAATTAATTGCCAACATGCTCAGCCAGTTGCATGTGTGCAGGCAGGCGACAATGCACACATACATATACATATACCTATACATACATATACATATGTACATATACATATAGATGTATCATATGCGTTATATCATATAGGAACAACAATAGCATTGACAAAAGCTATCAAGATTTAGCCTCAACGCGCAGCAATTATCTGCACAAGTTTTGTCAAGCAAATCGGAAGTAAATGCAGCAAATCTGGATATATGTTGAATGTGTATATAGATATATATATCTGATATATATATAAATCGGACAACAATAACCATGAAGATCGCCACGTGCTTCTCTTTTCCAGCTTCTCTTAATTGCGGCGCGATTAAATGCTTTTATTTTATTTTTCTGAATTGATTTAATGACTTTCAAGCAAAATAACTCTCCCCTCTCTCTCCCTCTCTCTCTCTCTCTCCTCTCTCTCTCCCTCTCTCTCTGTCTAATTTAGTAAATTATACGGTTTGCAATTGTTATAAATTGCATGGAAAATTTGTCAATAATTGAATTCAACTTTAATTAAGCGAACTAAGCAAAATTGCAGTTACAATTATTTACATATTTAATAGCTGCCGTTTAATGTTGAACACGTCGCTTCAATTTCGATTATAACAAATTGTTGTCGGACTTCATTTTGGAAAACAAATGTGTTGACTATTTGCTTTCGATTATGTTGTTATAACTTAAATTTCCCATTCCTACTTAATGCTGACTTTGGCAAGCTTTCCCTTCTTTAAATCTTCAACTCGGAAGCCATCCCATTGTTTATGCCGTCTTTTGGGTTAACATTTCTACTTGGTATATCTCTTCCCTCTCCAAAATCTTTCTCTAGCCACTTGTCCTCCATGGTCACTTACCTCAGCTTGTGTTGTTGTGGAGACGGGCGCACTCTGGGCCGCCACCAGAATGGCTAGGAATGTGCCTAGAACTATGAACACGGATGCGTAGCTTTGGCAGGTGTTGGACATGTTGTAGCTGTTGTTGTTGCAGTTGTTGTTGTTGTTGTTGTTGTTGTTGTTGTGAGTTTGTCTGCGGTTGTCTAGGGCGCACTTTGAACTTCAAGTCGTGACTGAAGTTTATAAAAGCAACTGCGCACTGCAAATAGAAATAGAAATAGAATTGCAAAAAAGGTCAATTAATATTTTAGCCAGATAGAAGAATCATAAAAGAGGCCGCCAGCGACAGCAGCAATCAAATGGGCCAAGTGTAAAAGGGCAAACGGAAGTGGGTGACAACGCCAATCCCCCTTCTCCCCTTGCTGCCCCTCCTGCCCCTCCTTTGGCCAACAGGTTGAGTGCAGCCGTAACTGGGCCTGGTACGGTTAACGGAAGTGCCCGCGTTCTTAGCCAAGTTGTAAACGAAGTGTGGACGAAGTTGTGTCTGTGTGCAGGTGTGTGTGTGTGTGTGTAGCTGACGTTGGCAACTGATGTGTCTGCTGCTGTTAGCTGTTGTTGTTGTTGTTGTTGTTGTTGTTGCTGTTGTTGCTAGTTGTTGATTGCAGCCGCAGTCATGTGGCTGTCTCACATTTGTCTACACTTGCACTTAAATTTAGACTAGGCCCAATTACAGCCTAAATTTAGACTAGGGCCAATATTTGCACAAGGATTAGCACAGATATTAGCCGCGACTTATTTACACCGAGAACGAAATATGATATGCGTCTAAAAATAGCAACTACTTTTAATGTTATGTATTTTGGCTTACACCGGGTTTTTTTTTTCTTTATGGCAAACGTTAAGTATACGACATGTGTTTTTGCTGGATCTGCTAAAAGAGATAGAGCCAAGAAAACAAGGCCCTAAGCCAGGAATCACAGTTGCTTTATGGCCTTATAAACTTGAGTTATAACTGTTTTTATTGGGTCAGCTTAACGGCACACGGCAACAGGCAGGTGCAATGGGCAATGCAGATGCTCTTAAAATATGAGTTACAGTGTGTGTTGGATTTAAAGCCAAAAACGAGAGCAAAAAATGTGCTATAAAACTAAAGAAAGTTGTGAAAATATACAAGGAAATTGCCTGGCTTAATTCGAATATATTATAGTTTTGTATTTTCCCAACTTAACAGCCTTGTTTATCGCTTTTCCTTCTGCATAAATATCATTTTATCTGTTGATCTTTTCTCATAATATTTAATCATATCCACAATTGCTAATCACACCTTTCTAATGCCTGTTATATATTTCTTTCTATTTGCATATTCTCCTGTCAGAGTTTGGCAAGCCTGGCAACATTTTCGCGCAGTGCACAGTACTGTGACATCAGCAGACGTGCGATAAGGGATATCAAGTATACGACAAGTGGCGCGCAGTTTTTTAACGCCAAGAGCCAAAAGTAAACGCCGCCGCCAACAACAGCAGAGGTACAAATTCATATATTTATTTACGTTTTCATCGTTTTGGGTGTGCCAAGTGGCAAGAGGAAGCAGCTGAAGAAACAATATTTGCCGTATGATACGCACAGTTCTGCATTTTGTTGTAGTTGTTGTTCGCATTGTTCGCTTTCTTATTGACTAATCACCCGGGGGATTTCTGTGTGGACATGGGTATTATCATTCTGACTGAGCCGAAAATCATGTGTGTTTCCAGCTAAAATGTGCACACACAAATGTAGATAAAGAGTCAAAATTGGGAGCAATTAGCCAGACGGGTTGAAGGTCGCGCCGCGCTGGGTTTAAGGTCGATTTGCCTACTCTCTGCTTGGCTACACACTCATACGATATATGTATATCGTATATACATATCGTATATATATCGTATATATGTATAGGGCTTGTCATAGTCGCTATAACGATGAATGCTTTTGCATTGTTGTTTAATCAATACGCGCAATTTGCGGTAAAGGAGTTCAAATTCTTTGCTGATAAATAGCGTATACGTAATATTTACGTATACGTAATATGGGTCATCGACAGCAGGCAAGCAGGTGTTACTCAGCTGGCCTATGCTAATATTTACCGAGTTTTCCAACTAAATCTGATTCATATAAATAATATTTATTTTATATGCAAATTATTTTGGGTCTCTTCTTGTTCTATTTTTTTTTCTTTGTGCCTTTCTCTTGTGTTGGTTTTGTTATGCGGCAACTAATTAGCAGCTGGAATGTTTGCCAACAGGTTTAGCAGCAGCTACACTGAGAGAAACTCGATTAAAAGCCAAACAAATATCTGAACAATTCTGCACTTAACATATTGATTCTCAGCTGCTTTTGCAGCACTTTTCGTTTGTTTTGCAATCTGTTGAAAGTTTTTCGCTAGTTGGTCAACTTTTTCGCTCAGTGCATCTATGACGTTTGTTAGCATTTCCAGTTTTTTTTGTTGTTGTTGGGCAGTTGCGTTGTTTTTTAACTAAAAGATGCGGCACATTGCACAATGAATGTGTTGGTGTGAGTGCGTGTCTGTGTGTGTGTAGCTCGTGCCTTATCAGCAATTCTTTTGGGCTGTTTTTTATTGTTGTTCACTTTTCCAAATACTTGTCAAAGTGCTTACGAATTTACGCATTGATAAGATATGCTTGAGGGCTGTGAATTACCAAATATTTGTAATGGCCAGCGTTCGTTCCATCAATAAATATTATTTTGGTTTAGAACTTGACCTTAGAGATACGCACAATTAGTCAGCCGCACACACACACACACAGAGAGGAAAAAAGTGAATGTATTCACGAGTGCATTCAATCAAATGTTAATGAAGGGTGTTTAATTCTAATTAATTGATGCTTGATTCAAGTTCATTTCTCTTTCTTTTCGCATTGTTTTAGATAAGAGTTCGTCTCGGGTTTTATCGCCCGAGTGGATATGATGCTGCAATGCTTACATGGGAATTGTGGCTATGCGTGGATCAATGAACTGTTGTTGTTCTTGTTATTGTTGCTGTTGTTGTTGTTGTTGCAGTTGCAGTTGCTCTCTTTGTTCCTCGGCTGATTGTCGTCGCATGCAACACTTTGACAAATTAATTAATTGGCTCGTTGCATAAATTAAATGCGCGCGCTTGTCTTAATTGTGGGCGTTTTTCGTTGGCGTAGACGTTGACTTATTTCTTTCTCTTTACTTATGATTTATTCGTGCACAGTTTAAAGACAATTCTTTTGTTTTGTTTTTCTTCTTTTTTTGCTGGCACTGTACTGACAATTTCCGCAACAAATGCAACTGCAACTGTCTAAAAAAAGTGCACTTGTTCACTTTGCAAACACTTCGTGGCTTAAAACTTGCTTACAATTCGAATGCTTGCAACTGTTACGATTTGAATTCTATTTTGATATTAAGTTAATTAAGTTTCTATAGATTTTCGTGACTCGCCGCTAAACACAACCGCACAGAGCAGCGCGCAATTTTCAACTGATCCAACGGCGCATCACAAAGTGCGAGGCGTTTAACGCTCGGCGAAAGCTTTTCGCAGTTGCGCACAAAACAAAAGCTTTCGCACGCACACGCATCACACTTAACAGCGACGCTGACGATAGCAGCGCTCTGTTACGGTTAACAGCGGGGATTCCATAGCTGGTCAAACCTGTTGCTCTGGCTGCTGCCGCTGCTGCCGCTGCTGCGGCTGCGACTGCTGCTAAAAACCTCTTAAAGCTGCGCTCTGCTGTGCGTATGAGTAATGCGAATTTCTTGGAAGCCGCAACATGTGTCATGCTCTCTGTGCGCGTTTGTAGCAGCAGCAGCAGCAGCAGCAGCGGCAGCTTTTTTTAACTGTTTAGCGCGCGCTTCATTGTTTTTGTTGCTCCCCACTCATTTGCATTTTTACAGTTTACAGTTTACAGTTTCTTGCGTTGTCATTTGACAGTTTATTGCCGGCTGCTGCTGCTGTTGCTGCTGCTGTTGCTGCGCTGCGCTGCCACTGCTGCTGCTACTGCGCTGCTGCTGCTGCTGTTTCTTGCAAAATTCGTGCAATTTCCAATGAATTTGTGACTTTTTAGCGCCCTGCTTTTAGCTACAGTTGTGGGCGTGGAAACCCCTCGATACACGAATTTATGAATGAATCTCAAATTGATATTCGATTTCTCAGTTTGCTTTCAGTTTTGCGGTTTTGCGTTTCTCAATGAATATTAGTCATGACTAAGCTCGATGTGTGTGTGTGTGTGTGTGTGACAATTAACACCTGTCTGGCACACGCCTTGTGGTCTGTACGTCTTTCTGCTGCTGCGCTCAGCTATGTCAGAGGTTGCCTCATAAAATCCAAAGCAGGAAGTTGATTAGTTTGTTACTTATATTGACTTTATAGGTAAATTAGGTGCTTATGCTAATGGTTGTATATATAAAAGTTGTTTAACCTTTATCAAATATTTAAATAAGTTGTAAATAATAATACGAGATAGTTTTATAGAGTTCTTAAACTTCGTACACACTGGTCTCTATACATACTGAGAATTTCTTGAGAATCGCAAATTTGTCAAAGAACTTATGAACTTCGCAGTTTTAGAGTATTTCACATGTCGACTTGCCCGTTTTTTTTTTTAATAGGCTTTTTGTTTGTTAAAAACACACAAAGCTAATCAAGTGCATATAAACACATGTTTACATATATCAATTTAGTCATTGGAAATGATTTTCTTAGATTTCCTAATAATTATGGTATTTGTAGATAGATAATTCATTCATGTGTGTGTGTGTGTGTGTGTGTTGGTGTATTTGGCTTTTACCCCATTGCCCATTAGCATCAATTGAGCGAAAATATTAGACTTTGTCTACGTAGATCGGCTGAATCAAGTTGTGAGTCAGCGCGCGGCGCCCTCTACCGTATACCCCGCACATTACCAGATAATTTCCCTATAAACAGATGCTGTCCGAAGAGGGGGAGGAGGAGGGGTGGGTAAGTAAATTGCCCAATGTGCCAGACACTTACGAGCTGGTAAACAATCACAGTAGCTGCAAATGATCTGTGCACATGTGTGTGTATAATTTACTGGAGCTCTAGCGGAAATTTACAGAAATGCAATGTGACCAAAATGAAAAGACACATGTGTGAAAATAATTTACACAGATTTCATGTCAATCTTAAGTTGTTGTATTAACAGAAGACAGCAGACAGAAGAAAGAGAACAAAAGCGCCACAAAATGTTGCATTGCATATGCGATTCCTTGACAGCTGGAGAACTGGCGACTGGCGACTGGCGACTGCCAGAGGAGGGCCTCAAGAACTTCAAGAACTGGTATGAGAAACGCCTTCTTTTACGGCATTGACAACTTGCAGTTGTCGTCGTACCCCGCCCCGCTCCACCCCGCACAGCCCTGTCGCTAGTTGTTTTTCTCCCCCTCGACTCCCGTTGGAGTCATCTCTTGTAGTTTCATCTCTGACAAGAACAATGAAATATTTATGAGCCTCTTGCTGGCTTTTGTTTGTTTTTATATTTTTAATGGCAACTATTTATCGTACTCGTATTTATAGATTTGTGTTTCGATTCATGTAGCTGTTCTTGCTGCTGCTTTTTCTGTTGCTGGTTCAATGCCATTCCGTATGAACTGTATGAGAAAACTCTATAGAACTGTGCACAAATAATAACCATTTTTTCGCTTATAAAATAACGTTCATTTGTGCGTTTAACGATAAGGCTAATTGTTGCTATTATTTGTGGCTTAAAAGAGCTGATTCTAAACTTAATCACGTCACGGTCAGTTCGAGTCGTAATTCAAATTGTGTTATTGGCATTTGAATTCGAATTTGAATTTGAATTTGAATTTGACTTTTACACAATATGCCTACGTGCCTGCATTTGTTAATGTTTAAAGAACAATCGAACAAAACAATTTGTGCAATGCAATTTCGATTGCAAACAACTCACAATAAAGATATCATTATGCAACAGGAAGTGTGCGAAAAGGATGTGGCACAAGTGAATAGATGCTGCCTATACATCCATATATGTAAATAATATAGCTTATAGTTATTCGATTTCAATGAGTGACAACCAAGTCTCAGTTGATAAGCTGCTAAGCAAACGGAGTTATTATAGGCCTGATATGATATGATAAGTTGTTCTTTTTATCTGCTTCATCATAATTATTCATCACAAAGACAAATGGTGACACTTCTTCAGTCAGTTTTGGTTAGTCTGGGGCATATTTCAAGCATGACTCATCAGTTTTGTTTTTGGGGCCTAGCCCGCAGGAAGAAAACTTACCACAGCGAATGTTGCAGTCACAGACTGAGATATATGTATATAGTATGTACCCCGAAGTGCGGCACGTGCCTGTGAATCTTTCCAGTTGCGATAAGAATCAGCGCAAATAGTGCACAGACTGAAAGTTTGCCTAGCTGGTTCTTATCACAGTTGGCCCTTAGATTGGCCAATTGCTGATTAGGCTATATGACGCACTGATAACTCAAGAACTAGGCAGCGGGCACAAGGTTAACTCTCACTTGGCAGCCAGTTTGAGCTGAGTTGTAGATACTCTATGTTAATAATTCAAAAAGTTCAGTTTCAAAATTTAACTGGCAGCCTTTGCGTCTGTCGCCAGGTGGGTGAGCAACAAATCAAATCAAATTCGAGTTCGAGCTCGAATTCGAATTCAAATCCAAATCGAGCCGTGTGAAGCGACGTCTTTGGATTACGCGAACCGTTTCATAGCACGTTCCGTGCGCGACTCCCGTTTGTTGTTTAGCTTTGACTTTGCGCTAGCTCTCGCTACCTGTCTCCCTCCCACCCTCCTCTCTCTCTGCCACTGTCTCTCCCTTTCGTTCGTTCTGTCTGTTGCTGATTCGTGGTGGCCTGGCCAGGCTAAATTACGCGCTGTTAACTTGTCTTCATGCTGTTTCTTTGGCGCGACAAACGCCGGCGACATTCCTCTCCCTCTCTATCTCTCTCTTTAACGCTCTCCTCTCTCTCTCTCTCTCTTTCTCTGTGCGTGTGTGTGTCGGTGTGTTTTGAATTCTAATGGTACGAGTATTACCTATTACCTGTGCTACCTTTGCATATGTGTTGCTACTTTGTACCCGCTTTCGGCGTCATTTATTAAACTATCTACACTAAGAGTCCTTTGACTATTAAGAGCCCTTTGCACCAACTTATTATGTTACTTTATAACTGTGCAACAACATATATATATATTCCCATATAACAAATCGTGTTTCATAATCTTAAATCTTCCGTATTCTGTTTAAATTCTCTGCTTAACTAGTTCCCTATTTAAAGAATCGAAATATCTTAGTTATTCACATACAAATTTCTAGTGTATACAAACTTCGTCATGCAGAATTTTAGTTTTTTGCCATGTTCTATTTATTATAATAGTTCAGGCGGCATTTGGAACGGCGCAAGTTCGGCGTCGGCGTCGACGTCGACGTCGACGTCGCTGTCGCTGTCTTCGAGTCACGCGACTAACAATAAACATAAAATGCACACACACACACACACACACATAGACAGACAGACGCACACACATAACACCCGCTTGTGCTTGGCTTTTTCATAGGAATAACTAGAAAATAATTTCCTGGCACTTTGTGTGGTCAAATTGGCCGCAGGCATAGAGAAAAGTTTGTTGCCATTGGGACTCGTGCAACAGGCCATAACAAAAGCGGAAAAGTTGAAAAGCTCTCGAGCTGCTTTAAAGCGTTACGAGCTAACAGCGTACTTACCTCAAGTTTCAATTGTGTGCAAGAAGAAGGGAAAATAATAATAAATGCCCAAAAAGTCCTCTAGGCTTGATCTATGCGCTGTTAAGCTTAACAGCCTCTGTTAGCGCGCACTGTTAACGGTTGATTGATTTGATGATTCACGCTGTTAGCTCAAAGCGACAGCTCTCTAATAAACAAAAAAGCTTTGTTTTTTTTTTGCTTTAATTTTTTATTTATTTTCTTGGTTTGTGTTTTTTTCGGTGCCGGAAGCGTCACAGTTTAATTTTTGTACACTCAGTTGGGCTGATATTTGCGATATATTTAATACATATAAGTTTTGAATATTTATTATTTGGGTTCTCAAACTCTGGACAGCCTGTTTTGTCAAGCACCGCGCGCACTGCACCTAAAAAAGTGTCGGGTTTCAATTTCAGTTTCAGTTTCACGAGTTTGCAACTAGACTGAAGCCGACGCCGCTGCGCTTAGATACTTTTATATGGCCCGGATCAAGGGGTGCGTTACAGCAACAGCAGCAGCAGCAGCAGCAGCAGCAACAACAACAACAGCAACAACAACAGAGAAAATACGATACGACGATCCAATCGGATCAGTCTGTCAACGACGACGTCTCTGCCGACGGCGCAGTCAATGTCGACGTCCTTCCCTGTCAGACGGATGCCTCAATGTAGTGTTTGCCTCTTCCTCATTTGTTTTGGGAAGTATGCAAAGCAACAACAACAACAGCAACAACAACAACGACAACAACAACAACAAAAGCTCAAAGCTAAAACAATAGCGCTTAGCCTTAGTTCTGCTGCAGCCTCCTCTTTAGCCTCAGCTTTTGCTTTCCTCTCACTCCTGCCACGCCCCGTTTGCTGCAGCTTTTAAGGCGGCGGTGCACTGACTCATTTCTGCTCAATTGTGACGCACTTTCGATAAGAACTGGAGCTGTGGAGCTGGATTCCTGCTGATCAAAACGGTATCAAAACCACAACGCATTGGTCATTGGAAATCTTCATGCACTATCTCCCTCCCGCTCTCTCTCTCTCTCTCTCTATCTTTCTCTCGCTCTTTATCTGTGGCTCTGTCTGAAGTTCATGAGCTGAATCATTTGATATGCGCGCCGTTTCAAAGTCTCAAATGTTGTTGTGGCTGTTGTCGCTGCTAAATTTCATTTTATATTGTTCTTATGTTTTGATTTATACACAGTCAAACGTGCAGGAATGTCCCTTTTCTTCAGCTGCTGCTGCTGCTGCTGCTGCTTCTTCTTCGTCGCCTTCCTGCTGCTCATTCTCCGCATTTAATGGCTCCTTTGTATCGCATTTATTTATTTAACATATCAAACAATATTGGAATCGAACAAATGCGGCATAAACCAAGCATTTTAGTTGCAATGAATAACCCAGCCCAGCCAGGAAGTCAGCGGACAAATCAAATGGCCAGCGGGGCACACCCCATATATAAAAAATGCTTTCTAAGAGGTATTCTGATCGATTCTCATGATGTGAGTCAATCTCGTTTGACACCTTTAATATAACCGTTTATTATGGTGATTGAGCGCGCGTGGGAGTTCTTTGTGGACTTTATTGCAGGATCAATTCCCTTTATTTAAATTTCCCATTTCCCTGCTTTACTTGGCATACTTTTAGGCGTCATTTCTTTATATTGTTTCCCTGGTGGAATGTTATTCTTTGAGCCGAGTTCAGTTAACGTACTTCCAAGTACTCCCAGGTTTCAAGACTCTGAATAAATGAATACATGTGAATCATTTATTTACCGTTACGCCTGGAACTTGACCTTGAATTGAAGCGCAATTGAAGCTGTCTGAAAGAGTGTCTGTCTGCCTTATAAACATGGTACTCGATATGCAGTCAGGCCCTAACCTTGACTCTTCATTGGCTGCGTGCCTGAGCCACCTTTGTCTGGTGTCTCGCCGGGCTCTGGCTCTGGGTCTCCTCTGGTACGTGTTGTGGTCGTAGGACACGCCCAGATGCATCATGGGATACATCAACATGTGCTCTTTTATAACAATAGCCCCGACAGACCTTATATTAATATGAAGCACATATAATTCATATGTCGAGTGACTAGCCTAACATTCCCAGAAATGTCTTGAGTAATGCTTTCGCCCAAAAAGAAACCAGACGACATCTGAATAAACAAACATTTTATTTCCCTTCATTTATTTTTTGGCTGGGGAAATTGGATAACAAGTTTTTTAATGCGAATCGCTGGATTTTCAATCAAGCGAAGCAGCTGCTGCTCCCGATACGATGGATCAGTTCTTGGAGTGCGGATGACTAGATGCCTCGATCTTTGATTGGCAGGCGGTCAGAGAGGGAGGGAGGGAGGGAGGGAGGGGGGCGGGTCAGACAGTTTGTGCTTGAGTCTGTTTCCAATTAGCGCAACATTGAAGCGCAGCCAAAAGCACTTGACAGCGAACAACTTATTAAAACCAGACGCGAATCTCAAGTCGTTGTCAATATGTTGACCCTCCGCGACGACCAGAGCTGTCATTTAACACCAATTGCAAATACAAATCGACTCGATCAATTCAATATGCATTCAACATCGAATTCAAATGCACTCGACACATTTTGGCTCTCCGATCACGTGGCCCGATCCCAGCTTGGCTTCCAACTATATTCCAGCCCGAACTCAATCCGAGTCCGAGCTCGGGAATCAGCTGCATCTGCTGCAGATACGTCTGATACGTCAATTGGGCGTATGACTATTTAATGAGTATATCCGCATATCCGTTTAATTATTCACACACTTCACTCCACTCCCCCTCCCTCCTTCCCCGCTGTCCACCCTCATTGATTTGTGATAAGAGCACGGCACGATCTTGGCCAATTAGCCAGGTTTCTTATGCGGCTCGACAATGTCTCGCTTTTATAATTTACATACTCGTTAGTTTACAACTTAATAGCTTGTTGGAATTGTAAAAACAATTCGTGTTTACCCATTAATCAAGTCAGTTTAGCAAATATATTGGGTAATTTCATACTACTCGAGGAAATTTTCCCTGTATTTTTGTGAGTGGTTCGAAAAAGACTATTTACATAGTTCTAGCCCGAGCACATTCGGGAATAGACAACAAAATGCTTTGCAGCTCAGAATGTTAACTCGACTTTCAAGTTTTTCCCTATGCCAAAACCTTTCCTTGATTTGACAAATATTTTGTAGGATCCTTTGAGAGTTTATAGAGGGGTGTAAAAGGATATGCCAGCTTTTAACTTTAATTGAATAAGTTATATTTCGCTTTTGTTTTATATTAAGTATTCAATTCCAGTCCATAAAGGACTCTGTTTATCATGTAACAACTGCCGCAGCTGGCTAAGCTACGATCTGTTCTATATATTTTCTATAACTTAAGGATTCCCAGGATATCTGCATGTACTTACCCACCTGACAGCTAATACATTAATATTCCTCAGGTATCGCAGAATGAAATGGGGAATATTTTGGGCTAGAGCATGAATCTTGCGGCTGTTGAGCACCTTTGAGTCCGACTTTATGGCCTTATAAAATATACAATTAATAATTTTGGATGACAATTTTTATGTTGTTGTTGTTTCTGCTGCTGTTGTTGTTGTTGTTGTTGTTGTTGTTGTTGTTGTTGTTGTTGTTGTTGTTGTTGAGCAATACAATCACGTTCGGCGGGCAATGAACGCGCAAGTGCAAAATCCAATCAAAACATATCTGAAATTTTGGCTAAGCGTGGACTTGAATCACGCCGCGTGAATCCACGGCAACAGACAAACAAAAGCACAAATGCCAACTGCACATGTCGCATAACAGGGGAGCAGAGAGAGGGATGGGATTGGGAGGGGTAAGGGTAGTGGGGGATGCAACCACATGTGCCACATGTGCGTCGCGTATTTGCATTGGTCAAACAAAAGCCGTAAATGTTGTTGAAAACACAAATATGAATTGCGCGAGCTGCAATTGCTTTTGATCCCTCTCTTACTTCAATTCGGGTTAGATGAACTTTTTGTTTGGCAGCACCCCTCAGTCCCCCCTTCAGCTGCTGGGCAAGCACTCACCTGTCAAATTTCACATGACACCCAAACAATATATCTCGTTAAGCACGCATTATTTGGTTTGCATTTGATGCTGGCCGCAAAAAAAAGAACCAGCACAACTCTCAGCTAAAAATTCAGGTGGAATTTCAGGTGTCACTGCGCTCTATTGGCCATAACTTTCGTTTGTTTTGCTGCGCCTCGTGTTGTGTGTGTGTGTGTGTGTGTGTTGTTTCCTGGTTCAATGCGTTCGCGTTTAATGTCGATTTTTGAATTTTTGGTAGTGCTCGTATATTGCATTTAACTGCCGCCCTGCACTGGCAAATATCGCGCATACGCCGCGTACTCCAAGTGCCATCATAATTTGTTCGTTTTCCCCACCTTTTTGGCTCTTGTCTGTTTTCTGTGGGGCTTGGGTCTTGGCTCTTGGCAGTTGGTCTTCGCGCCTGCTGCTTATCGGTATGCGAGGCACGTTGTTGCCGCCGCAGCACGTATTAATGAGCAATGCCCCCAGCCCCGCCCACAATCCATAAAGTCGAGTGTTTCTTGCTGCGCCACGCTCTCCCCTTGACAATAATATGTATATTTATTTCGCTCAGTTGGCTGTGTAGACAACAGTTATGGCATTTAATGGTTAAAACATGCAGCAGTCATCGGGCATACCCTGCGCTCAATATGTGTAAAGGGTATGCACAGCTCTGGCATCTGTTTGCCATTGAGTCTTACAGCTTGCAGCTTTCTTGGGGTATTCATATAAAGGCTTTCTATAATTTGTAGGGTATCTCATAGTCTGCTGTTGAACCACACTCAATATGCTGTAAATTTGTGTAGTCTGATCACAATTGCGCCTTCATTTACTCCTACCCAGCAGTAGAATGTTATATATTTCTTAATTGCAGCAATTCCCACTTTCAACATATTATATACACTTTTACAGGGTATCTCTTTGTCGAGCAACGCTGTGACCTACGAACTGGCTGCGGTTACTTTTGTGTCTTCCCTGGAGGCGCTGTAAACGAACAAACAAACAATCAGAATCAAGTGCGACAGGCACTTAACTGGCTCCATTGTCCATTTTGAAGAGCGCGCTGCGTGGGCGAGCCACTGCCTCGAGGGTGTTCCCGCTTCCGCCTGTGCCACACCCACCACGCAAGTATAGGCAATACATGTTTATTGATCGCAAATACATATAACTAACTGCAGCCTCTCATTTTGTTATTTTGTTTTGTTTTAGCTACTTGAAACTTGTGTCAAAACCGCTTGATTAAATTTAAATGCACGTTGATTGTCACTGGACACCGGATCCGAGGGAGCATAGCGGATCTCGGGGATCAGTAACCGAAGAAGTTAAAGCCGCAGAGCAGCTTGTCGGGTCGCCGTATGCGCAGGATGCCGAACTGGAAGACGGACATATCATCGGCCACGTTCATGTCCAGCGCCATCAGCTTCTCCGCGGCCAGCGGATGCCAAGAGCCGAATGTGCAGGCGGAGTTCATCTGCAAATTGAATTTAATTTAGTTTATCTGAAATCGAGTTAGGTCGCAACCTGCTGCCCACCTCTTTGCTGTAGTAGTGACAGCGTCCGTTGAGTCGTGTGGAGGGCACATATTCCACAAAGTCCACCTGGGGACAGTGCGGCAACAACAAGGCCAAGCCTATAAGCATTTATACAGCTCGATTAAATATGAATGAAGCCAGCAGAACAAGCTAAAAGTTAAGCAACAAGAAATCGAAGCAACCCAATTGGGAATGTCCGGCAACTGTCTGGGCCAGTTCAATTGGAATATCATTAAACTTGATTACTTATTAAACAAGCAACAAAATCAATTAATTAGATTGAGAATCTATATGATTCGCCCTCCTCTCATGAATTGTAAACACCTAAACACGATGATTATGTGGTAATATTGTTAATACCTGTAAAAACAGTTTCAAAACAGATCGAAAAATGTAACGGTAAGCCTTCTGGCTGCACATTATAGTATAGTCAATTCCCGATACCCGATGGTTCCTAGATGACCCATATATCCTTGGCTTTTCCATGCCAACGATATAGTCCTGGTGAACCTAAATGGTCAAAAAATATGCCTGGTTTTTCTTTCAGCCGTCTCTCAGCAACTGCCCCATCCCCCTCGATGGTACCTAGTTGACCCACATATCCTTGGTCATGCCATACCATTGATATAGTCCTGGTGAACCTAAAGGACCAAATCGCTGCAAGATGCGCACGGAAACGGTCCACAAATATGTATGATTTTTGCTTTCAGTACCCCTTTTACAGAATGTTCTGACTGCTGCTAAAAGCGACAGTAAAAGTATGCCATTAAAATTTGCTATGATTGATTTAACAGATGACTGTTAAGAATATTTTTGCCCCCCCGCGAGTATGCAATGCAATTTTGAATTCAAAAAAATTTTAGTGCATCTGCCTGCTGGGCATTTCTGTTCGCCTGGTACTTCAGCCGAATTTTCGGTGAAATCCAAGCACCCATAGGCTCCTGCATACGTCACGTTTGGGTATGCAATGTCATTGTGCATTCGTAAAATTTTAGTTCGTCTACCTGCTGGTCATTTCTGTTCGCCTGGTATTTTTGCCAAATTTCCGATGAAACCTGACGCCCCCCTTTTTAACAGTGCTATGTTAACTAACAGCGACTTATCAGCGAACTGTTAAATAACAGCTGTTTAACAGTGGTCTGTTAAAAAACTTGCAAGTCATCATTTTTGCAAAAAAATTTCTGTGCATCTACCTGCTGGGCATTTCTGTTCGCCTGGTATTTCAACAGAATTTTTATTTGAAAAATGTGCGCCAACGGCCGGGCCCATTGCAATGAACGATATATCGCAACCGTTAAATTTAAAACCTTAATTTAATTGTTGATAAAGCTTTGAAGCGAATATTGCTGGGTTTGGAATTGTAGGTTCACCAGGACTATATCAATGGTATGGTATGACCAAGGATATATGGGTCAACTAGAAACCATCGAGGGGGGTGGGGCGGTTGCTGGGGGACGGGTGAAAGTGGGAAAGCATTCATATTTGTTTACCATATCGATCATTTAGGTCTTTGGGTATGGTAAACTTAAGGATATATAGGACATCTAGGAACCATGCGTTTTGATTGTACGAGTCGAAAGCGGTATATAATTCCGAAATCGGACTTTATTTTCCCGAGATATTTCAATTTGAATTTTTTGCGGAAACTTCAAATGGCCATATCTCGGCCAAATATAGCCCGATCCCGCTCAGATTGGGAGGGTTAAGTCGCGGAGGTCCATAGAATAAAATGATATCAAAGTTTTCCGATGTCAGAAAAAAGTCATTTTTCGAAAAAAAATGTGATGTAACTAACCCCTTGCCATTTTGACGATTTGGGTCAAAATTTAGGTTTTCACACTTTTGATGCCAATCGATAGTACTGATCCTTACGAGTCCAAAATGGTATAAAATTCCAAAATCAGACAATTTTTGGCCGAGATATTCCAAAAAGTCATCAAAGATGGTATACTTTATTCGTATTTTGGTCTACAACTCTTTTGAACCAACCGATTTTTGATTTGTTTGAATGCCAATTGATAGTAGGGTTTCGTACGAATTCAAAAAGGTATAACATTTAAAAATCAGACGTTATTTACCCGAGATATTCAAAAAAATCATCAAAAAAGTTTCCATTTTCGAACCGACCCCGATTTTGACAAAAAATGTGATGTAACTAACCCCTTGCCATTTTGGTCGATTTGGGTCAAAATCTAGGTTTTCACACTTTTGATGCCAATCGATAGTACTGATCCTTACGAGTCCAAAATGGTATAAAATTCCAAAATCAGACAATTTTTGGCCGAGATATTCCAAAAAGTCATCAAAGATGGTATACTTTATTCGGATTTTGGTCTACAACTTTTTTGAACCAACCGATTTTTGATTTGTTTGAATGCCAATTGATAGTAGGGTTTCGTACGAATTCAAAAAGGTATAACATTTAAAAATCAGACGTTATTTACCCGAGATATTCAAAAAAATCATCAAAAAAGTTTCCATTTTCGAACCGACCCCGATTTTGACAAAAAACGTGATGTAACCCCTTGCCATTTTGACGATTTGGGTCAAAATTTAGGTTTTCACACTTTTGATGCCAATCGATAGTACTGATCCTTACGAGTCCAAAATGGTATAAAATTCCAAAATCAGACAATTTTTGGCCGAGATATTCCAAAAAGTCATCAAAGATGGTATACTTTATTCGGATTTTGGTCTACAACTTTTTTGAACCAACCGATTTTTGATTTGTTTGAATGCCAATTGATAGTAGGGTTTCGTACGAATTCAAAAAGGTATAACATTTAAAAACCAGACGTTATTTACCCGAGATATTCAAAAAAATCATCAAAAAAGTTTCCATTTTCGAACCGACCCTCGATTTTGATCAAAAACGTGATGTAACCCCTTGCCATTTTGACGATTTGGGTCAAAATTTAGGTTTTCACACTTTTGATGCCAATCGATAGTACTGATCCTTACGAGTCCAAAATGGTATAAAATTCCAAAATCAGACAATTTTTGGCCGAGATATTCCAAAAAGTCATCAAAGATGGTATACTTTATTCGGATTTTGGTCTACAACTTTTTTGAGCCAACCGATTTTTGATTTGTTTGAATGCCAATTGATATTAGGGTTTCGTACGAATTCAAAAAGGTATAACATTTAAAAACCAGACGTTATTTACCCGAGATATTCAAAAAAATCATCAAAAAAGTTTCCATTTTCGAAGCGACCCTCGATTTTGATCAAAAACGTGATGTAACCCCTTGCCATTTTGACGATTTGGGTCAAAATTTAGGTTTTCACACTTTTGATGCCAATCGATAGTACTGATCCTTACGAGTCCAAAATGGTATAAAATTCCAAAATCAGACAATTTTTGGCCGAGATATTCCAAAAAGTCATCAAAGATGGTATACTTTATTCGGATTTTGGTCTACAACTTTTTTGAACCAACCGATTTTTGATTTGTTTGAATGCCAATTGATATTAGGGTTTCGTACGAATTCAAAAAGGTATAACATTTAAAAATCAGACGTTATTTACCCGAGATATTCAAACAAATCATCAAAAAAGTTTCCATTTTCGAACCGACCCCGATTTTGACAAAAAACGTGATGTAACCCCTTGCCATTTTGACGATTTGGGTCAAAATTTAGGTTTTCACACTTTTGATGGCAATCGATAGTACTGATCCTTACGAGTCCAAAATGGTATAAAATTCCAAAATCAGACAATTTTTGGCCGAGATATTCCAAAAAGTCATCAAAGATGGTATACTTTATTCGGATTTTGGTCTACAACTTTTTTGAACCAACCGATTTTTGATTTGTTTGAATGTCAATTGATATTAGGGTTTCGTACGAATTCAAAAAGGTATAACATTTAAAAACCAGACGTTATTTACCCGAGATATTCAAAAAAATCATCAAAAAAGTTTCCATTTTCGAACCGACCCTCGATTTTGATCAAAAACGTGATGTAACCCCTTGCCATTTTGACGATTTGGGTCAAAATTTAGGTTTTCACACTTTTGATGCCAATCGATAGTACTGATCCTTACGAGTCCAAAATGGTATAAAATTCCAAAATCAGACAATTTTTGGCCGAGATATTCCAAAAAGTCATCAAAGATGGTATACTTTATTCGGATTTTGGTCTACAACTTTTTTGAACCAACCGATTTTTGATTTGTTTGAATGCCAATTGATAGTAGGGTTTCGTACGAATTAAAAAAGGTATAACATTTAAAAATCAGACGTTATTTACCCGAGATATTCAAAAAAATCATCAAAAAAGTTTCCATTTTCGAACCGACCCTCGATTTTGATCAAAAACGTGATGTAACCCCTTGCCATTTTGACGATTTGGGTCAAAATTTAGGTTTTCACACTTTTGATGGCAATCGATAGTACTGATCCTTACGAGTCCAAAATGGTATAAAATTCCAAAATCAGACAATTTTTGGCCGAGATATTCCAAAAAGTCATCAAAGATGGTATACTTTATTCGGATTTTGGTCTACAACTTTTTTGAACCAACCGATTTTTGATTTGTTTGAATGCCAATTGATAGTAGGGTTTCGTACGAATTCAAAAAGGTATAACATTTAAAAATCAGACGTTATTTACCCGCGATATTCAAAAAAATCATCAAAAAAGTTTCCATTTTCGAACCGACCCTCGATTTTGACAAAAAACGTGATGTAACCCCTTGCCATTTTGACGATTTGGGTCAAAATTTAGGTTTTCACACTTTTGATGCCAATCGATAGTACTGATCCTTACGAGTCCAAAATGGTATAAAATTCCAAAATCAGACAATTTTTGGCCGAGATATTCCAAAAAGTCATCAAAGATGGTATACTTTATTCGGATTTTGGTCTACAACTTTTTTGAACCAACCGATTTTTGATTTGTTTGAATGCCAATTGATAGTAGGGTTTCGTACGAATTCAAAAAGGTATAACATTTAAAAATCAGACGTTATTTACCCGAGATATTCAAAAAAAGCATCAAAAAAGTTTCCATTTTCGAACCGACCCTCGATTTTGATCAAAAAACGTGATGTAACCCCTTGCCATTTTGACGATTTGGGTCAAAATTTAGGTTTTCACACTTTTGATGCCAATCGATAGTACTGATCCTTACGAGTCCAAAATGGTATAAAATTCCAAAATCAGACAATTTTTGGCCGAGATATTCCAAAAAGTCATCAAAGATGGTATACTTTACAAACCATTCGGATTTTGGTCTACAACTTTTTTGAACCAACCGATTTTTGATTTGTTTGAATGCCAATTGATATTAGGGTTTCGTACGAATTCAAAAAGGTATAACATTTAAAAACCAGACGTTATTTACCCGAGATATTCAAAAAAATCATCAAAAAAGTTTCCATTTTCGAACCGACCCTCGATTTTGATCAAAAACGTGATGTAACCCCTTGCCATTTTGACGATTTGGGTCAAAATTTAGGTTTTCACACTTTTGATGCCAATCGATAGTACTGATCCTTACGAGTCCAAAATGGTATAAAATTCCAAAATCAGACAATTTTTGGCCGAGATATTCCAAAAAGTCATCAAAGATGGTATACTTTACAAACCATTCGGATTTTGGTCTACAACTTTTTTGAACCAACCGATTTTTGATTTGTTTGAATGCCAATTGATAGTAGGGTTCCGTACGAATTCAAAAAGGTATAACATTTAAAAATCAGACGTTATTTACCCGAGATATTCAAAAAAATCATCAAAAAAGTTTCCATTTTCGAACCGACCCCGATTTTGACAAAAAACGTGATGTAACCCCTTGCCATTTTGACGATTTGGGTCAAAATTTAGGTTTTCACACTTTTGATGCCAATCGATAGTACTGATCCTTACGAGTCCAAAATGGTATAAAATTCCAAAATCGGACAATTTTTGGCCGAGATATTCCAAAAAGTCATCAAAGATGGTGTACTTTACAAACCATTCGGATTTTGGTCTACAACTTTTTTGAACCAACCGATTTTTGATTTGTTTGAATGCCAATTGATATTAGGGTTCCGTACGAATTCAAAAAGGTATAACATTTAAAAATCAGACGTTATTTACCCGAGATATTCAAAAAAAATCATCAAAAAAGTTTCCATTTTCGAACCGACCCTCGATTTTGATCAAAAACGTGATGTAACCCCTTGCCATTTTGACGATTTGGGTCAAAATTTAGGTTTTCACACTTTTGATGCCAATCGATAGTACTGATCCTTACGAGTCCAAAATGGTATAAAATTCCAAAATCAGACAATTTTTGGCCGAGATATTCCAAAAAGTCATCAAAGATGGTATACTTTACAAACCATTCGGATTTTGGTCTACAACTTTTTTGAACCAACCGATTTTTGATTTGTTTGAATGTCAATTGATATTAGGGTTCCGTACGAATTCAAAAAGGTATAACATTTAAAAACCAGACGTTATTTACCCGAGATATTCAAAAAAATCATCAAAAAAGTTTCCATTTTCGAACCGACCCTCGATTTTGATCAAAAACGTGATGTAACCCCTTGCCATTTTGACGATTTGGGTCAAAATTTAGGTTTTCACACTTTTGATGCCAATCGATAGTACTGATCCTTACGAGTCCAAAATGGTATAAAATTCCAAAATCAGACAATTTTTGGCCGAGATATTCCAAAAAGTCATCAAAGATGGTATACTTTACAAACCATTCGGATTTTGGTCTACAACTTTTTTGAACCAACCGATTTTTGATTTGTTTGAATGCCAATTGATAGTAGGGTTCCGTACGAATTCAAAAAGGTATAACATTTAAAAATCAGACGTTATTTACCCGCGATATTCAAAAAAAATCATCAAAAAAGTTTCCATTTTCGAACCGACCCTCGATTTTGATCAAAAAACGTGATGTAACCCCTTGCCATTTTGACGATTTGGGTCAAAATTTAGGTTTTCACACTTTTGATGCCAATCGATAGTACTGATCCTTACGAGTCCAAAATGGTATAAAATTCCAAAATCAGACAATTTTTGGCCGAGATATTCCAAAAAGTCATCAAAGATGGTATACTTTACAAACCATTCGGATTTTGGTCTACAACTTTTTTGAACCAACCGATTTTTGATTTGTTTGAATGCCAATTGATAGTAGGGATCCGTACGAATTCAAAAAGGTATAACATTTAAAAATCAGACGTTATTTACCCGAGATATTCAAAAAAAATCATCAAAAAAGTTTCCATTTTCGAACCGACCCCGATTTTGACAAAAAACGTGATGTAACCCCTTGCCATTTTGACGATTTGGGTCAAAATTTAGGTTTTCACACTTTTGATGCCAATCGATAGTACTGATCCTTACGAGTCCAAAATGGTATAAAATTCCAAAATCAGACAATTTTTGGCCGAGATATTCCAAAAAGTCATCAAAGATGGTATACTTTACAAACCATTCGGATTTTGGTCTACAACTTTTTTGAACCAACCGATTTTTGATTTGTTTGAATGCCAATTGATATTAGGGTTTCGTACGAATTCAAAAAGGTATAACATTTAAAAACCAGATGTTATTTACCCGAGATATTCAAAAAAATCATCAAAAAAGTTTCAATTTTCGAACCGACCCTCGATTTTGATCAAAAACGTGATGTAACCCCTTGCCAGTTTGACGATTTGGGTCAAAATTTAGGTTTTCACACTTTTGATGCCAATCGATAGTACTGATCCTTACGAGTCCAAAATGGTATAAAATTCCAAAATCAGACAATTTTTGGCCGAGATATTCCAAAAAGTCATCAAAGATGGTATACTTTACAAACCATTCGGATTTTGGTCTACAACTTTTTTGAACCAACCGATTTTTGATTTGTTTGAATGCCAATTGATAGTAGGGTTCCGTACGAATTCAAAAAGGTATAACATTTAAAAATCAGACGTTATTTACCCGAGATATTCAAAAAAAATCATCAAAAAAGTTTCAATTTTCGAACCGACCCTCGATTTTGATCAAAAACGTGATGTAACCCCTTGCCATTTTGACGATTTGGGTCAAAATTTAGGTTTTCACACTTTTGATGCCAATCGATAGTACTGATCCTTACGAGTCCAAAATGGTATAAAATTCCAAAATCAGACAATTTTTGGCCGAGATATTCCAAAAAGTCATCAAAGATGGTATACTTTATTCGGATTTTGGTCTACAACTTTTTGAACCAACCGATTTTTGATTTGTTTGAATGTAAATTGATAGTAGGGTTTCGTACGAATTCAAAAAGGTATAACATTTAAAAATCAGACGTTATTTACCCGAGATATTCAAAAAAATCATCAAAAAAGTTTCCATTCTCGAACCGACCCCGATTTTGATCAAAAAACGTGATGTAACCCCTTGCCATTTTGACGATTTGGGTCAAAATTTAGGTTTTCACACTTTTGATGCCAATCGATAGTACTGATCCTTACGAGTCCAAAATGGTATAAAATTCCAAAATCAGACAATTTTTGGCCGAGATATTGCAAAAAGTCATCAAAGATGGTATACTTTACAACCATTCGGATTTTGGTCTACAACTTTTTTGAACCAACCGATTTTTGATTTGTTTGAATGCCAATTGATAGTAGGGTTTCGTACGAATTCAAAAAGGTATAACATTTAAAAATCAGACGTTATTTACCCGAGATATTCAAAAAAATCATCAAAAAAGTTTCCATTTTCGAACCGACCCTCGATTTTGACAAAAAACGTGATGTAACTAACCCCTTGCCATTTTGGTCGTTTTTGGTCAAAATTTAGATTTTCACATTTTTGGATGCCAATCGATAGTACTGATACTTACGAGTCCAAAATGGTACAAAATTCCAAAATCGGACAGTTTTTGGGCGAGATATTCCAAAAAATCATCAAAGAAGGTGTACTTTACAAACCATTCGGATTTCGGTCTACAACTTTTTTGAATCAACCGATTTTTTATTTGTTTGAATGCCAATTGATAGTAGGGTTCCGTACGAATTCAAAAAGGTATAACATTTAAAAATCAGACGTTATTTACCCGAGATATTCAAAAAAAATCATCAAAAAAGTTTCCATTTTCGAACCGACCCCGATTTTGACAAAAAACGTGATGTAACCCCTTGCCATTTTGACGATTTGGGTCAAAATTTAGGTTTTCACACTTTTGATGCCAATCGATAGTACTGATCCTTACGAGTCCAAAATGGTATAAAATTCCAAAATCGGACAATTTTTGGCCGAGATATTGCAAAAAATCATCAAAGAAGGTGTACTTTACAAACCATTCGGATTTCGGTCTACAACTTTTTTAAATCAAACGATTTTTGATTTGTTTGAATGCCAATTGATAGTAGGGTTCCGTACGAATTCAAAAAGGTATAACATTTAAAAATCAGACGTTATTTACCCGAGATATTCAAAAAAATCATAAAAAAAGTTTCCATTTTCGAACCGACCCCGATTTTGACAAAAAACGTGATGTAACCCCTTGCCATTTTGACGATTTGGGTCAAAATTTAGGTTTTCACACTTTTGATGCCAATCGATAGTACTGATCCTTACGAGTCCAAAATGGTATAAAATTCCAAAATCAGACAATTTTTGGCCGAGATATTCCAAAAAGTCATCAAAGATGGTATACTTTATTCGGATTTTGGTCTACAACTTTTTTGAACCATCCGATTTTTGATTTGTTTGAATGCCAATTGATAGTAGGGTTTCGTACGAATTCAAAAAGGTATAACATTTAAAAATCAGACGTTATTTACCCGAGATATTCAAAAAAATCATCAAAAAAGTTTCCATTTTCGAACCGACCCCGATTTTGACAAAAAACGTGATGTAACCCCTTGCCATTTTGACGATTTGGGTCAAAATTTAGGTTTTCACACTTTTGATGCCAATCGATAGTACTGATCCTTACGAGTCCAAAATGGTATAAAATTCCAAAATCGGACAATGTTTGGCCGAGATATTGCAAAAAGTCATCAAAGATGGTATACTTTATTCGGATTTTGGTCTACAACTTTTTTGAACCAACCGATTTTTGATTTGTTTGAATGCCAATTGATAGTAGGGTTTCGTACGAATTCAAAAAGGTATAACATTTAAAAATCAGACGTTATTTACCCGAGATATTCAAAAAAAGCATCAAAAAAGTTTCAATTTTCGAACCGACCCTCGATTTTGATCAAAAACGTGATGTAACCCCTTGCCATTTTGACGATTTGGGTCAAAATTTAGGTTTTCACACTTTTGATGCCAATCGATAGTACTGATCCTTACGAGTCCAAAATGGTATAAAATTCCAAAATCAGACAATTTTTGGCCGAGATATTCCAAAAAGTCATCAAAGATGGTATACTTTATTCGGATTTTGGTCTACAACTTTTTTGAACCAACCGATTTTTGATTTGTTTGAATGCCAATTGATAGTAGGGTTTCGTACGAATTCAAAAAGGTATAACATTTAAAAATCAGACGTTATTTACCCGAGATATTCAAAAAAAGCATCAAAAAAGTTTCCATTTTCGAACCGACCCCGATTTTGACAAAAAAACGTGATGTAACCCCTTGCCATTTTGACGATTTGGGTCAAAATTTAGGTTTTCACACTTTTGATGCCAATCGATAGTACTGATCCTTACGAGTCCAAAATGGTATAAAATTCCAAAATCAGACAATTTTTGGCCGAGATATTCCAAAAAGTCATCAAAGATGGTATACTTTATTCGGATTTTGGTCTACAACTTTTTTGAACCATCGATTTTTGATTTGTTTGAATACCAATTGATAGTAGGGTTTCGTACGAATTCAAAAAGGTATAACATTTAAAAATCAGACGTTATTTACCCGAGATATTCAAAAAAATCATCAAAAAAGTTTCCATTTTCGAACCGACCCCGATTTTGACAAAAAACGTGATGTAACCCCTTGCCATTTTGACGATTTGGGTCAAAATTTAGGTTTTCACACTTTTGATGCCAATCGATAGTACTGATCCTTACGAGTCCAAAATGGTATAAAATTCCAAAATCAGACAATTTTTGGCCGAGATATTCCAAAAAGTCATCAAAGATGGTATACTTTATTCGGATTTTGGTCTACAACTTTTTTGAACCAACCGATTTTTGATTTGTTTGAATGCCAATTGATAGTAGGGTTCCGTACGAATTCAAAAAGGTATAACATTTAAAAATCAGACGTTATTTACCCGAGATATTCAAAAAAATCATCAAAGAAGTTTCCATTTTCGAACCGACCCCGATTTTGACAAAAAACGTGATGTAACCCCTTGCCATTTTGACGATTTGGGTCAAAATTTAGGTTTTCACACTTTTGATGCCAATCGATAGTACTGGTCCTTACGAGTCCAAAATGGTATAAAATTCCAAAATCAGACAATTTTTGGCCGAGATATTCCAAAAAGTCATCAAAGATGGTATACTTTATTCGGATTTTGGTCTACAACTTTTTTGAACCAACCGATTTTTGATTTGTTTGAATGCCAATTGATAGTAGGGTTTCGTACGAATTCAAAAAGGTATAACATTTAAAAATCAGACGTTATTTACCCGAGATATTCAAAAAAATCATCAAAAAAGTTTCCATTCTCGAACCGACCCCGATTTTGACAAAAAACGTGATGTAACCCCTTGCCATTTTGACGATTTGGGTCAAAATTTAGGTTTTCACACTTTTGATGCCAATCGATAGTACTGATCCTTACGAGTCCAAAATGGTATAAAATTCCAAAATCAGACAATTTTTGGCCGAGATATTGCAAAAAGTCATCAAAGATGGTATACTTTATTCGGATTTTGGTCTACAACTTTTTTGAACCAACCGATTTTTGATTTGTTTGAATGCCAATTGATAGTAGGGTTTCGTACGAATTCAAAAAGGTATAACATTTAAAAATCAGACGTTATTTACCCGAGATATTCAAAAAAATCATCAAAAAAGTTTCCATTTTCGAACCGACCCTCGATTTTGACAAAAAACGTGATGTAACTAACCCCTTGCCATTTTGGTCGTTTTTGGTCAAAATTTAGATTTTCTTTTTTTGGATGCCAATCGATAGTACTGATACTTACGAGTCCAAAATGGTACAAAATTCCAAAATCGGACAGTTTTTGGGCGAGATATTCCAAAAAAATCATCAAAGAAGGTGTACTTTACAAACCATTCGGATTTCGGTCTACAACTTTTTTGAATCAACCGATTTTTTATTTGTTTGAATGCCAATTGATAGTAGGGTTCCGTACGAATTCAAAAAGGTATAACATTTAAAAATCAGACGTTATTTACCCGAGATATTCAAAAAAATCATCAAAAAAGTTTCCATTTTCGAACCGACCCCGATTTTGACAAAAAACGTGATGTAACCCCTTGCCATTTTGACGATTTGGGTCAAAATTTAGGTTTTCACACTTTTGATGCCAATCGATAGTACTGATCCTTACGAGTCCAAAATGGTATAAAATTCCAAAATCGGACAATGTTTGGCCGAGATATTGCAAAAAGTCATCAAAGATGGTATACTTTATTCGGATTTTGGTCTACAACTTTTTTGAACCAACCGATTTTTGATTTGTTTGAATGCCAATTGATAGTAGGGTTTCGTACGAATTCAAAAAGGTATAACATTTAAAAATCAGACGTTATTTACCCGAGATATTCAAAAAAAGCATCAAAAAAGTTTCCATTTTCGAACCGACCCCGATTTTGACAAAAAACGTGATGTAACCCCTTGCCATTTTGACGATTTGGGTCAAAATTTAGGTTTTCACACTTTTGATGCCAATCGATAGTACTGATCCTTACGAGTCCAAAATGGTATAAAATTCCAAAATCAGACAATTTTTGGCCGAGATATTCCAAAAAGTCATCAAAGATGGTATACTTTATTCGGATTTTGGTCTACAACTTTTTTGAACCAACCGATTTTTGATTTGTTTGAATGCCAATTGATAGTAGGGTTCCGTACGAATTCAAAAAGGTATAACATTTAAAAATCAGACGTTATTTACCCGAGATATTCAAAAAAATCATCAAAAAAGTTTCCATTCTCGAACCGACCCCGATTTTGACAAAAAACGTGATGTAACCCCTTGCCATTTTGACGATTTGGGTCAAAATTTAGGTTTTCACACTTTTGATGCCAATCGATAGTACTGATCCTTACGAGTCCAAAATGGTATAAAATTCCAAAATCGGACAATTTTTGGCCGAGATATTGCAAAAAATCATCAAAGAAGGTGTACTTTACAAACCATTCGGATTTCGGTCTACAACTTTTTTAAATCAAACGATTTTTGATTTGTTTGAATGCCAATTGATAGTAGGGTTCCGTACGAATTCAAAAAGGTATAACATTTAAAAATCAGACGTTATTTACCCGAGATATTCAAAAAAATCATCAAAAAAGTTTCCATTCTCGAACCGACCCCGATTTTGACAAAAAACGTGATGTAACCCCTTGCCATTTTGACGATTTGGGTCAAAATTTAGGTTTTCACACTTTTGATGCCAATCGATAGTACTGATCCTTACGAGTCCAAAATGGTATAAAATTCCAAAATCGGACAATTTTTGGCCGAGATATTGCAAAAAATCATCAAAGAAGGTGTACTTTACAAACCATTCGGATTTCGGTCTACAACTTTTTTAAATCAAACGATTTTTGATTTGTTTGAATGCCAATTTATAGTAGGGATCCTTACGAATTCAAAATGGTATAACATTTCAAATTCGGACATTTTTTGGCCGAGATATTAAGAAAATATTATCAAAAAAGTTTTGATTTTCTAACCGACCACGATTTTGACAAAAAACGTGATGTAACCCCTTGCCATTTTGATCAATTTGGGTCATCTCTTAGATTATGGATTTTTAGATGGCAATCTATAGTCGGGGTCTGTACGAGTCGAAAGAGGTATATCATTCCGAAATCGGACTGTATTTTCCCGAGATATTTCAATTTGAAAATTAAATTAGTTGTTGACCCTTTCGAGCTGTAGGTTCACTAGGACTATATCTATGGTATGGAATCACCAAGGATATTAAGGTCATCTAGAAACCCTCGCTTGCTCGGGAACCCGTCAGCAATGATATCGTATGGTAAAAAAGGGTATTTGACGGATGAATACACTGATAGGAAGAGGCCTTTTTAAAGGACTTTTTATATACATTTTCTTCCGTTGCACACAAAAGTTTTCATGTGCTGTTTCTCAAGATCTCCACTCGAAGTTCTCACCTATAAAACCGGAACTGGGCGGATTACGGCGTATGGATCGATTGCCGGCAAACATTTGTAGGCTTTGCCACAGACGCCACACCGAATGCGGATCGATGAGAAAGGCTCGTGATTTGGGATAGCGGCGCCTGTAGATCTCGTAGTTGGTGAACAGATCGTAATCGGCGGTGGTCAGCCAATCCTCGAGGGTGCCATTGTAACGTCCCGGATCCCAGGCGGCAATCGTAACGTTCCTAAAGATCGGCGCATGCGCAAAATCAAACTCCGGCTTGGTCACCACCTGAAACCAAAAGATCGACGATGATTGATGGATGCAAATTAAGCGCCGCTTGGCCACGTACTTGGGAATTGACGACACGTATTGTCGTTTTGCTGCCCACATCCACCTCGTGTCCTCGGGTCGGCGCGTGATTGAATCTCATAACGATGTCGTGGTTATCTGGCGAAACAAGGGGCATTATTAATCCGCGCTAGGAATACCCGATCTACACTCACCTATGAAGCGTCCCAGCTTGGAGCCTGCCAGCGAACCGGCGCTGGAGACAATCGCACAGGTCTTGACGTTCTTAACATTGCGAAAGAGTTTCTGGCGCGGAAAGAGGCGACCGAAGGGCAGCTTGTTGAACGGCGCATCCTTGCGGCGCAGGACGCGCACACCCGCCTCCATCACCAGGCAGCTAGAGGGATAATACTGCTCCTCGAAACTGTCCCCAAAGACGGGCTTATAGTCGACGTTGTAATGATTGGACTCGTTGAGCGCCTCGCTCATCGAACGCTCGAAGGATTGCACAATGCGGCGCCGAAAGGAGGCGGTCTTGTTGTGGCACTCGGCCGCGTATTTGTCGTGGCACAGATACAGCTTCGGGCTAAGCGTCAGCTTGGTGTTCTTGGACACCTTCAGGCGCGGATGTGGCGCCAGCTTGGACGAGTTAATGGCCGGACTTTCGCGACTCTCGACAATGAATTTCTCATTGGGATTCCAGCGCACATGGAAAACGCTGCGCGGCAGGCGATGCGGCGCGGCTGTCAATTAAAAATGTGCCTTAAACTGTGGACAGCACTGTTTACAATTTCCCCACGCCCTAACCCGCCCACACTTGCATGCAATATCAATACCTACCATTGCGCGTCTCGACTGACGCCTTATTCACCACAAGAGCGCGCGCTGCCGCAGCATTTGGTTCGTGCACTCGCTGAGCTTCGTTCGCCGTCGACGTCGCTGCTGCTGACGCTGCCTCGCCTTGAATTATTAATGCGCCCAGCAGCAGAGCGCTGATTAACGTTGCCGCCGGCCGCGTTGCACGTTGCTTCTTCTCCACTTGCAACATCTTTAAAACATTTTATTTGTATTTTTATTTGCAAGGAATTGCTTTTGGTCACGTTTCAAGTCCAATTTGTAGCTGCTTGGGAATTTAAGACCAACTGACAGCTGCGGGTATTTCTTTAATGGCTCTCGGCTTGGAATTGCGGACTCATCAATTATTTAATAAATACACTCGTTATTGATAAACGTTTGCATAACTTATTGAGCAATTGGTCATTTACACTTTGAAGGAAAGGGTAAATTTTAGATGCCATTTAAAGTCTCAGTTTAAGCAAATTGCCAAATTTACGATTTAACTGGCAGTTAAATTTTAGGCAATGCCTGAGAAGTTTATAACTTCAACTTTGTGCAAGTCTTGAGTCTCTGAGAAAACAAAATGTGTATTAAAGATTTGACAAAAGGTTGGAGGTCAATACTGGACTATAAACACCTAGATTGAGCAGGTCATGTGAGCAGCTGTTTCAATTACAATTATAATTCTCAAGTGGTTATAGCTTCGAAATAAGGACAATGTAGATTGGATAGAAACAGACTGCTTTTGATAGAAGCGGCAGGTTCTTGAGATAGTTAATATGAAATAGGTCACAAAAACCATTCTTCATTAAGAATTCAAGTATTGGAGATGGAAACCAATATATATTATATACATATATATATATATATATTTGCACATATTCTCCATATCCAAATCTTCTTCAAATGTATTCTTAATATAAGGATCTCTCTATAATTACACAAGGCACTTTGTTTGTAATGAGGATAGAGGATGGGCTAGCAATAGAAATATATGAAAAAGTCGTTAAATATCCACAGCCGTATCCATTGCCAAATGTACGAATGTATGGGAACCTTTAACACTTGAAATTAACTCAAATAACAGAGTTTACGAAACGTGAATTGTCTAATTAAGGCGAACAACACTCATCCGCATTCGCACTCACATGGCCAGTGTCAATATTAATTAGATTTTGTTCGTGGACAGTTGAAAACATTTTGAAATTAAGTAAAGAACCGTGTTTCCACGTTTATTGGTGGGGCGGCAGAGGGCGGGACTGGGATTGTTTTCAGGCGGCATTTGGATATGCTGCTGTTGGCCATAATTAACATGCACACAGCTGACAGTTGGCTAAAACCGAGTCGTGTTATTTGTAATTAGTTTTTGCACATGTATTTTCTAGCTGCCCCCCACCACGCCCCTTGCTCACCGCTGTGCGCCCAAAAGTGGGCAAAACAAACCGCAAAATTAACCGCAGCGCCTGCTGTAAAAAGTTGTTAGGCCCAGTTGACCGTCAGCTCGTTAACGTGCACGTTTATCCGTGTGGCCTATGCAAATATTTGGACAGTTTTACACACAATCCAACAACAACACACAACACACCAACACACACGCACTCGAGGATGCGAGCCACGCAACTGCGGCAGGTGGCAAGTGGCAAGTGGCAAGTGGACGTCTTTGCCGGCTGCGCGTCCGTTGCACGAACTTTCCCTTTCGCGTGTCGAAACGTATCTGAATCTGCGGCCCAGTTGCTGCTGCCACAGCGACACCTGCCACACAGCGGCCACTTCGGCAGCTGCTTCGGCAACCAGCAACCAGCTACCGAGCGGGTCTCCGGAACCGTTTGCCTCGACTCAGCTGCTGCCTGCTGGGTCGCCCTGCAACGCCTGTCTAATTACGGTCCGCTTGTTCTTTCTTGTTGTTGGCCCACTGAAATTGGCATTAAGGATATACAAAAAAAAAAAAGTTTTGATACGCAAACGAATCGCGTATTTTTCACGCAAAGTTTGCGCTTTTTGCGTTGCTGCCAATCGGGTCAGCGGGGCATGTGGCACAATGACGCCAGCTGAAAGCAGAGCTTATTTACCGGATTAATCCTACGGCTGACAGCAGCAATGGAAGTCCATTAAGAGTTGAAAGAGAGCTGAAAGTAGACAAGTCAAAGTTATACAGTAAAGCTTTCATTGTAGAAAGTAGCTTGAAAAGCTCTTCAACGGATACAAGTGTAGCTCTAGCTTGTACTTAGTACAGAAACAAAGCTTTCATGAGCTTGCGAAGCTCCTTTGAAATGTTAATCAGATTAATTGCTCGAAACATGAAAGTTCTAACACTTTAAAGCTGTTTGCAACTTTTGCAAAAGTCTGCTTCAGGGCACACCGAAGCTTTAATGTGCTTGCAAAGCTCTCCGGCAGACGTAAAGCTCGTGTGCTACTGGCGCGACCTGCTTGATGCCAAAGTCAAATAAAATCAAGCCAGAAACATTATTCTCATATATATATGTATATATATTATTTAGGTTTTTTTTTTGTGTTTTGTTTTGTATTTTTGTTGTTTTTTGTTTGTTTTTGTTTGTTTGTTTTTTTTTTTTTTTGGTTTTTTGAACAATAATTATTATTTGTAATCATTTATTATTCATCGTCATAATCATAATAATTTTCTATACAAATACATTCAATAACAACAATTTATTTTTATTATTTTCACTTGTTTTTCACGTTTACGTCATTGTTTAATTATTTTACAATTACCATAATTATGTTTTTTTTCGGTTTTGTTTTTCTTTGTTTTCCTTTTCGTTTTTCTTTCTCATTTATATGCCATATTATTATTATTATTAGTATTATTATTACATAGTATTACTATTACATTATATTTCTCGATTTCTCGATACGATTTCCATTTTTGGGCTTTCGTTATTTTCTTTGTTTGTTTTTAGACTTAAGTAGATCGCATCGACTGTGGCCAAGTGTGAGTGTGTGTTGTGTGTGTTGTGTGTGTGCGTGTGTGTCTGTCTGTGTGTCTGTCTGTGTGTGTGTGGTGTGTGTGTTGTGTGTGTGTGTGTGTTTGCGTGTGTGTGTGTGTGTGTGTGTGTGTGTGTGTGTGTGTGTGTGTGTGTGTGTGTGTGCGTGTGTGTTGTTTTTATAAGGGAGATTCTTTACGAAAAGTTTACTGTTAGGCTGCTCAGTTTTTTTTTGCTTTTTAATTCGGTTTATAGTTAAAGTTTCTTTCTTCTTTTACTTCTTTTTTTTATAATTTAAATTAGTTTTCCTTTGTTTTTGGTTTTATTCTCTATGTGGCTTTGTTGTTGTTGTTGTTGTTGTTGTTAATTAACAAGTACAGAAGATTTCAGTTTGAGTTTTTAAAGTTTTTAGCTGTTTTCTTAATAAGTTCTCATTTACTAATTAACTAACAAACTTGACCGTTTGTTGGCATCTTGAGAGTGTGTGTGTGTGTGGGAGGGGGGGACTTGGGTGTGGGGGGAGGTGTAGAGGGGAGTGGGGGGGGGGGGCGTGGACTTCAGACACATTTGAAATACTTTTGTTGAGAGTACTTGAAATAGACTTCAGGCCCTCGCTTTAAATTTGATTTGCGTTTTGTTTTTTAAATTTTAATTAAATTTGACATGAGTTTTTTCTTCTTCTTCTTTTAATTATTTATAGTTTTTTTGTTTTTTGTTTTTTGCTGTGCTCGCGCTTTGGGGATGATATCAAATGCGATGCATTTGAATAATTTCTCGCTTGTGGCCTAAAAAGAAATTGTTTGGTTTTTGGCTTTTCCCTCATGTTAAAATTTAACTTCTCATGCTCATTTTTCATTTTTTTTCATTTTTTTTTGTTTTCATTTTACATACATTAAATAGTTTATATATATATTTTTTTGTGGGCTTTTAGTTTTTGTAAAAAATAATTGCTACCTTGCCAAAACATTTATTTTTTTTTGCTTTTTCGCTCAGCTGCCTTTTGTTGTTGTTGTTTTCGGCAGCTGCTTCTCGCTTACAAAATTATTGTATATTTAAGATTTTTTATTATTTATAATATATTAGTTTTCGTGCTAATTATTTGGGACTTTTCATGTTGGTTTTGGGTTTCAAGTATTCGCATTCATTGAAATGACCTTTAACATTACGAGTATGAAATGTCCAAAAATGATGCAATGGCATTTGCTCAATTGTTTTTTGTTTTTACTTTTTGTTTTTCTCTTTACTTTTTGTACACAAAACTAGAATGTAAATGTTGCTGTAAAGTAATTTCATGCTCCGATTCGCATTATCGTCAATAACATTCTCATATCTTCGCATTGTCGCATTACCAATTTCCACACGTTCGACAACATTTCACGGCGGATCGTGAAATCGACGCAATTTCTCGCTCAAATCGCTTTTTGTCGTTTCTTGTTGTTTGTTTATTGTTGTTAACATTTAAATAAATTAACATTTAATTTATTATTTAGGCATCTATTCATGTTAACTATATTATATATATCAAAAAGTTTTACAAAAGTACACAATAATTCATAACAATTTGCATATGCGCGCAATTTGTGCCAGCGGCTCTCGCTTTGAAATGTTTTCCTTTTCCTTTTACTTCTTTTTTTTCGTTTTTTCTTTTTTGTTTTCGTTTTTTGTTGTTATCAAGTTATTCTTGCCCCCCAAATGTGATTTGCACACACGTGAATCGCGTACGATTGCAAGTTCGGGTTCATATCTCAATTTGTCGGGCAAACAACAGAAATACCAAAGAACTCTCATAAATAATATGATTCAAGAACAGAGACATAGAAAATTGAAATTCATTGCATACTTTTCTTCAACAGTGTGTGAGATGTGTGTGTGAGTGTGAGAGAGAGAGAGAGAGAAGTGTGTGTGCTGTGTGTGTGTGTATTTACAAAGGCAGGTTTCCTTTCTTTAAAAAGTTGTATTGAGTAATTGATATGGAAATCAGAAGTGAAAGCTGTTTAGCTCAGGTGGGAACGAGAAGCTTAGGTTTCATAATGAAGTATCGAATGACACTAGCTGAAAGTGGGCAAGTGAGACGAACATTTAAGTAGATGTAAAGCTTTGGAGCTTTAAGCTCGGCGCGAGCTTTAATGTGCTTTTCAACAAAAATTCTCTGTTAAAAGCAGAAATTGAAAGTGTTGCAAAACAATCGAAAAAAAGCTGCTTTAACAGATTAATCTGTTACATAATCTGTCAGCTAGTAATTGGTTTTCTGGCAACTACGTTTTACAGTTTGTTTTATCTACAACAACACCTAAACATAACACACTAAATGTGCTGTTCCACCTTTTGTTAATTAGTATTGTTTAAGAACCGAGACACTTTCGCTTTGATTTGATTAAAGTAATGCGTCAGTTGGGCAAAAGTTAGTGGAAAAAAGCTTTTGAAAACGGGTTCCCAGTACTGCCTGCAGTACGGCACACCTTAAAGAAAACAAGAACCAAAAGCTGCAAAGAGTCCAAGTATTACCCAAAAGTATTTCGAGAACTTTGAAAAGGTGAAAAGTGTGTGAGAGATTGGTGAGATAGTTAAATGGGGTTTAAGTTCTTTCGTTTCGTTTCGTTTTTTCTTCTGGTTTGGTGAAGATAGTGTTAAAAGTTGAGAGTCGAGTCGAGTCGAGTCGAGTCATGCTTTTGGTGGTACATGCTTAATTCAATAGGCAATTAGTTAATACCAAGTACATCTATTTTTTTTTGTTTTTCTTTTTGTTTCATTTAGTAACTAATTATTCTCATATAATACTTATAAGTATATCATAATGTTTTCTTCCTTCTTTACTCTCTTTCTTCTTTTTTTTATTGTTTTCCTATAGGTTCAATTGTTTTTTTTTGGTTTCTCTTTTGCAAGTATTTACGATAAATTGTTAATTATAAATATATATAATATATATATTTATGTTCTTTACGTTTATGTTTATGTACGCTACATAGAGTTAACTTTATTACAAAAATTATTATTATTATTATTATTATTATTTGTATGCACTATTCATATAGTAGGTATGTTGTTGTTGTTACTGCTTCTCCTTCTACTTCTCCTTCTTCTACTTCTCCTTCTCCTGCTTCTCCTTCTCCTTCTTCTTCTTCGTATATATTCATTATCTGTTATCTGTGTATACCTAGGCTATACTTTAGATGCCCTAAACTCGTTTATAATCGTATGCATATGCTGTTTCTTTTGCGCTTCTCCCTAACTTCGTTCGCTTCTCTCGCTGCTCGCTTCTCGCTTCTTCTATGTGGCTTATGAACCTTAAAGTTTAAGTTTACTGTGCGCTTTATATTGTTGTTTTTTTTGGGTTTTTCATTTGTTGGTTATACAAAGTTCATGTTTAAAAACTAAATAAAGACAATCTTAGACACATTTTTGGTTGTTTCTTGTTCTTCCGCTGCCTCCGCAAGTTTCTCGCTAACATCCTTCAAATCGCTATATATCATTTTATCTTCTCTTGACTATGTTATCATATATTGATTTCTTTTTCTTTTTGTTTTTCTCTTTTTCTAAACTAATTTATGCAATAAGTAAAGTTTTTCATGTTTCATATTTGTTTATACTTTTCTTTTTTTTTGTTTTTTTTTTGTTCAAATTGATTTGATAAGCGGTCTATATGTCAATTTGTTAAGTGTAGGGTGTGTGTGGGTGTGTGAGTGTGTGTGTGTGTCTATGTGTGTGTGTATGTGTGTGATAGTGTTTTTAAGTGTGTGTCTATGTGTGTGTATATGTGTGTGTGTGTGTGATTGTGATTCCATGTGTGTGTGATTGTGTTTCCACGTGTGTGTCTATGTGTGTCTCTATGGGTGTATCTATATGTGTGTGTTTGTGTGTGATCGTGTTTCCATGTGTGTGTCTCTCTGTATGTGTGTGTGTGTGTGTGTGTGTGATTGTGTTTCCATGTGTGTGTCTCTCTGTATGTGTGTGTGTGTGTGATTGTGTTTCCATGTGTGTGTCTATGTGTCTATGTGTTTGTGTGCGATTGTGTGCTTGTATGATTGTGTGATTGTATGATTGTGTGATTGTGTTTCCATGTATGTGTCTCTCTGTGTGTGTTTGTGTTTCCATGTACCATATACACACTATGTGTGTGTGTCTCTCTGAGTGTGCTTGTGTGTGCGTCTTTCTGTGTGTGTGTGTGTTTGTGTCTCTTTGTTTATGTATTTTCATGTGCTTCTGTTTGTTTGTTCATCGCATTTGTTTCTAAGTTTTTGTTGGGAAATTTTCTGCTAATTATGTATTTCATTTGTTTTGCAGCGATTCGTTTTTCGTATTTGTTGAAATTTCTTTTAGTCTAGTTTGTAAATTTCATTTCGTGTTCGTGTTTTGTTGTTGTTGTTGTTTTTCGTTATACTTAGCTAACCTAAAATGTTGACTTTTCTTTTCTTTTTTGTTATTATATTTTTGTTTATCCGCCTTTATTTTACGTTTATAACTATGTATATTTTATGTATCGCTTTTTTTCTCATATACTTTTGTTAAATGTTTTTTGTTTGTGATTTTTTTTGGGTTTTTCTTCATTTCTTTGTTGTTGTTGTTGTTTATTTTCGTTTAATGTTTACCTAAAAAACCTATTTTTGTGGCAGTTGTTTTTTGTTTAATTAAATATTAATATTCTTTGTTTCTAGTTGTAATAAAATATGCTATTTGTTGTTCGTTTTTTTTTGTTTTTTAGTTTTTGTTTAGTTTTTTCAATAGAGATTTATAATTTATTTACCTTCGTATTTGGTTTTATTTGTTATTTAATCATTTGGTTTTTCTTTATATATTTCGTTTGAAAGAGGACCATAAATATTTAAAGTGTTTTGTTTGCTTCTCCATTTTTCCTTTACTTATCCATTTTTCCATGCATCTTCCTTGTCTCATTTAAACTTGTTTTTCGTTACGTTTTTGGCTCCAAACAAATTGGCAGGGGAAACGATCTGCAATTTCTTTGTTATTTGTTATTTGTTTAATTTATTTTTGGTTTTTTTTTTTACACTCAACTTTTGCTTTTGTTTTCGTTTTTAATTAGCTAGCATTACGAGTAATTTTCTAGAGTACGAAATACAATTAATGACATTTTCTTTTTCTTTTCTTTCAACTGCAAATCTCTGTGAAAATCTGCAATTTCTCTCTGTGTGTGTGTGTGTGTGTGTGTGTTTCTCTCTGAGTGCGTGTGCGCGTGTGAGGGTGTGTGTGGCCGCATACTTATTGCATGCACTATAAGGCGCCATTTGAGTTGATGGTTGCCGCATTTCCGCCGAACCACTTCCATCTTCGCCACCAATCGTTTATGTTGTAGTTGTAGTAGTAGACATAACGGTAATTCTTATCATAGCTATTCCTATCGCTGCACTTGATTCGTATCTGCAGCTGCTGCAAGTCTCTATAGTTAATTATACGACTACGATCCCGCGACCTGACTCGACTCAACTGCCGCTTGCATTTTAATTTGCTTCTGCTGTTGCAGCGAAAGTAACGCACTTTTCTACACCCGTTCAATGGCCACGCCCATAGCCATGACCATGCCCACGCCCATGCGGACGCCCATGCGGACGCCCAAGCGGACGGCCAGTAGCATTGATGCCTGTCGCTGGCAGCAAAGCGTGCACTTCCGTTTCCGCTGCCGTCGCGCCAGCGCCGAATGCTGCTGGCGCCGTGCTGCGCCTCCGGACTGGAGCTGGGCGTCGCTGTGGCCAACAGCTCGTGGCAGCTGGCCGGACACTGGTCGACGCGCGCCGTGCCGCGGGCACGCCCGCATCGCTGCCGCGCCGCCCCACAGCTGCTCAGCAGACCGAGCAGGGCGCTCAGCCAGACGAGCAGCTGCGTCGGCGGCGACGGCGCCACACCGGATGCATAATAGGGTATCGTGCAGCGCGTGGTCACCGACGGCACCGCCGCGCAGCCGCCGGACAGCGGCCGCTCCGGCATATCGCTGCCCCCATCATCATCATAGTAGTACAGGCTGTCGTAGTGGGCATAGTAGGGCAGCCGCTCCAGCAGCTCCGCGCCGGGCTCCACCGCATACGAGACGTTCCGCAGCGCCAGCGAGACGCTGGCCGCACGCGCATGCTCCCCCGGCGGCGAGTTCAGCGTCAGGGTTATGTTGTGCACGCGGCGGCCGCTCGAGCTGTTGTTCGTGTTGTTGTTGTTCTCGCCGGGCTCGGTGGTGGGCGCAAAATCCTGGCAAACGGTGCAGATGCCCTCAGTGGGTCCGTTGCAGTAGCTGTAGCAGCAGTCGTTGGGCCCGTAGCTGGACTTCTTCAGCTGCTCGCCAGTCTCGGGTATGTTTTGATCTGCAATTGCGGACAGCAAATGTGGAGCGCATGAAAATCTAAGCTCCAATTTATCCACACTGTGTGCTTAAACTCTAATCCTTACATTAACATATACATATTAACTGATGAGAACAAAAGTATAACAAATGAAGAACAGAAATGAAATACAAAAGCTTGCAGAAAACAATTCAAAGTAGTTTATAAATTATATATAATAAGTATTTAGTATGTACAAATAACGGAATAAAGCATTAATCATAGATTTACAAATCTTCAATATACATTAAATAAAGAAATAAACAAAGACCAAAAACAATTTCAACAAACTTCTAGAATGTGAACATTATTTAAATACTTTAAAGCTCTTTTAAGTAAAAATAATATGCCTTTCGCTTCTTTTATGGCAAAAGAAAAGATGCAGCAATGAGAAAGTGTTTGTAAAAGAAAATCAACATTGACAGCGAGTCGTTGCAGTTAGCGTGTTACCACTGTATCAATAACCAAAGCCATATATATATACAATAAAGGGAAACTAGGTATTCGGCATGCCGAAGAGTTAATACCCTTATAGGGAATGACTAACGGTTTTGCAGACATGTGAGAATAGTTAAGTTTGTAAATGTGCCAGAAAATACCCTGTAAAGGAGAATAGTTTGCCTTACAAGAATCTACTTTTCGACCGATCGTTTCTATGACATGATATAGAGCTCCAATGTTGATAAGAGAGATTAGAGGGAAAGTTAGGTCGATATGTTGTTCCGATCGTTCCTAGGGCAACTATATGAGTATATAGAGGTCCGATTTGGTCGTTTCCAATATATGTGCTACCTACATCAGAAAGATGGACAAACACATAAGCCTGGACTAAGCAAAGCTACAAGATGACAGCTTTCAAACTGAGAGACTAGTTCGCATAGAAATAGTCGGACGGACGAACTTACGGATGGATGCATAGACGGACAATCGGACGGACAGACCTGGTTATATCAACTCGGCTGTTGCTGCTTATCTAGAGTATATATACTATATGGGACGTCTTCTTCTATATGTTACACCTGCCTTTGCAAGGCTATAAATATATTGAAAGAGACTTACCTAGGCATACAAATGTCGGCTCGCCGGCATATTGGGTGGGCAGCGCGGGGGCGCGGTCGGCGGGCAGCAGATAGGGGCACTTTTGTTCCACGGTTTGGCACACGCTCAGGCAGGGTCGAATGCGGCGGCGCTTACGGAACTCTGCCTTGCGTGTTGATCTGCAAAGGGGTGAGGAAATTAGTTAAAGTTTTTAAAAGGGTAAATTGAATCAATTTAGTAACCTCTTTTGTAGTTTTGATATCACTGGATCCGCTGCGCTGGGATCCGCATTATTGGCAGTCGATATGAAATTATTGAATTGTTTGTCTTCCTCTTTTTGACGCTGAGCAAGGGCGGCTCGGCTGTTGCTGTTGTTGCTGTTGTTGTTGTGAAACTGGAACTGGAACTGGTATTGGAACTGGGTCTGGGCGCGGGTCTGGGCACGGGTCTGGGTCTGTGCCTGTGCCTGGTGCTGGCCAATGCCAACGACATCGTAGAACGAACGAGCCACATTCGCATTTGAAATTTTGTTTTGCGGCTCATCGCTGGGCTCATTGTCCTCGTCATGCTGTTGATTAATCTGACGCTCGTTCATGTTATTGCCGTTCTTTGATTTATTGTTATTGCTGATTAATTTCTGAGATTTATGTTTGATGCCGCCCGTGCCAGCAGCCGAAGAAGAAGCAGCAGCAGCAGCAGCTCCTCCTGCTCCCGCTCCTGCACTACGCGCCGCACGCTTACTTTTGCCCGCTGCCTTTGCCTTTGCAGCTGCCACTCGCGTGGCGAGGTTATCGACTGGCGCTGGCTTTGGCGTTGCATCCACATCCTGTGGCTCGGCGAAATACGGCACCAGCGTGCTGCAGACCCAGCGGCGATAAGCTTCCTGCAAATACATAAGCAGCATTACAAATAGCTTTCACTTATCTTCAATTGGCAAATATCATAAACTTTAATCTGAACATTACATTACATTTTATTGAAAGCTGTCACGAGAGGCAAAGAGAGAGGGAAGCGGGGAAAGAGCTTACAGCTGTGATAAGTAGTTAACGGTTTAAAGCTTTATACTTTAAGCAGCTTTTGAAGCACATTAAAGTTTAAGTAAAGCTTTTATTTGTTATATGCAAAGCTTAAGGCGTGACTTAATCAAAGCAGTCGAAGCATTATTCGACCCTAAAGCTAAAAGCTCTTTAAAACTTTAATCAAAGTGCTTTAAAAGCACCTGAGAGCTTTTAAGTTTACTTTTGTCTATCACATTTATATCTTACATAATTTTGATAATTTTTAATTATTGTGTCTACGATTATTTTACTCTTTTCACGAACTATTGTTAATAAGCTCCTTGAAAGCTCATATATGAGCTTTGAGAAAAGATTGTTCCGTAAATTCAATATAATACGTTCAAAGCTCAACTAGAAATCATTTTGCTCTGTTCTCAAGCTGTCTGCCAGCATTATCGTAATCCAAAGCTCTTTCGACTCGTGTCATTGTGGCTTAATAGAGCTGAAATTGGCTTTGCTCGCTAATAGCACAGAGTTTCTAATCGCATGAGTTATGCCAAAGCAATCGCATTCGATTTATCATTCCCCTGCCTGAGGGGCCCGAAGGGCGGGCAGAGGGCGAATTTTGCCTGCCATTGAACAACAACAATTAAATTTGTTGAGTGCGTCGCACATTGCGTATACGTGATTTATGTGTTTATGTGCGTGTTGCACGCATTGTGGTTGTTTTTGATAGAATTGTGAATAGCAGGCAGAGGGCAAGCGAAAGGGAAAGGGACGGAGGAAGGGAGGGAGGATTGCAGCTTAAGTTAAATTCAATTATTGCTGTGTTTGCTGTTTGCACAGCCGGATTTCAGTTTGTTTTCACGTCGAAATAATTGCCATAATTGATTTATACATTCAATGTGGCATTTGCTGTTATTCGGCCTGCATCTTGCAGCATTTTGTTGCACTTAACTGCACTTTGGCCAATCAACTGGCACCGCAAATATTTACTTTGTGCGCCTTCTGCCAGTTGCTACATATTTTTGCCTGCCACTGACCCAAATAAAATGCAACCAAAGTCATGCCAGAGTCCGAGCCGAGTGTCTCCGATATGCAAATAGAGACAGGGACACGGCAGGACACACAACATTTGATAGCCACAGACGAGAACAAATGGAATTTAGGTGTCCAATGGAGCTGGGAGTCGGCAGCCAGAACGTGCGAAGTTTATTCCCCTGACATTTGCATTCAGCACACCTCAGACTGTAACCAAAAGCACGTTAGAGTGCCCCAGTTGGATGGCGATTGACTAGCAGATACCCTGTACTATTGAGGCAAGTGAAAATTGTAACCCGAATAAGCAAAACGAAAGCCTACAGGGTATACAGAGACGAGCACACAGCAACCAGATACTTGCAAATAGCACAAAAATGCAGTTGAAATCAAAAATATACAATAAAAAGCTAACAAAATTCTATGGAGAATACTCTTCTTCTTCTTTAACCCAACAACAAATTTGCTGACAAACCAAAGTGCAGCCAAGCAACCTCCGATAAGGGGAGTTATTTGGCAGTTAGGGTATGTGTCCTAGTTGCAAGTAAAGCTGGCACTAGAACAAAACAGGGGAGTGCAACATTTTCAATTGCATTTTCAAATAAAACACATAGAGAGAAGAGAAGAGCGTGCTAGTCGGGTGTGACCGACTAGGGGATACCCTAAAGCCGTTTCTACCAACAGCAGAGACTTAAGACTTTCTTTTAACTATTGAATAAAGGGTATACATGATCTGAGAAATGGGAAATGACAACCAAAGATATGTAGAATAGCATTTCGATATCGATTCTTATCGATTGCTTGAAAATGAGGCAAGTTATTGATGATGGGAACCAGTTTCGTCCTGTCCAGGCACTATGAGAACCTACCATCAGAGCTTCATGTGCCTAGTTCTTATATTTCTTATAGTTAATGAGATCAAAGCGTTCATATAGACGGACAGATGAGGGGACAGACGGACAGTCGGATGGATATGCCAGGTTATTGATGCTGACCAGGAATAAATATAATGTATGGAGTCGGAGATGTTTCCTTCTTCTGCCTGTCCACCAACCTACCCTTTTTGCCCATTTTCAATGTGCTTAGGGTATAAAAAACGTAGCAACGAGAAGCTACAAATACGAAAATCTTAATAACAATTTCGGATATTTGACATACATAACATATTTCCATCTTTTTTACACAAGCTTGAGATATTAAATTTCAAAAATGATCTAATTTGAAAGCCATAAAGTTGTCTAGTTCTCTAACAAACCTTTTTATTGCTCTAAACGGGAGTTTTTTCAAGTTTCTCAAAGCGCAAACTTATTCAACAGTAACATGACCGCACACCTGCCCACACCTGGGCACACCTGTGCCCGCTTTGTGGCTTATAAAAATCAGTTGAGTGACTTTTCTGGTCACACAAAATATGCGAAAAGCTGAAACAGCAAAAACAATGCGCAGTCAAAGACACCCATATATATATATATGTATGTGGGCGTGGCCGTGCCTGTGAACTCTGCAGCAGCAGCAGCAGCCGCAGCTTGAGGCAAGAGGCAGGGCGCAGCGAGAGGGGGTAGGAGTTCGTTATCTGGGCAAGACCATAAGAAGACAAGGCACCAAATTATTATTTAATTACAAAAAGTATTTTTCATTAATGCTAGACAGAGACGCGTGGCAAAGAGAGAGAGAGAGAGCGAGAGCGAGCGAGGAGGGGGGGGCGCAGAGTAAAGTTGAGTACTCGAGACTAAGTGCAACACGGTCTGTTTTGGGCCACGTTTGCTAGGCACAACTCAATTAGTCGCATGCAGAGCGCGACAAATGCAAGGCCTAATTAGTGGCTGTGCGCCGAGCTAAAGAAAATCACAATGAAAGCAGACGGAAAATCAGGTGAAGGACAGGTGATATACAGGTGAACTTTAAGTCAAACGCAGATGAAATGAAATTTCTAATTTATTTGCGAGTTTAAATGGGCTGCCACAGCTGACAGAGGGAAACACATCTGGCGATTCATTCAAGCAGGGCTCAAGGCATTAAGCAGATAACCATAGTCCACACACACACACCCACACTTACAAACATATATGTGTGTGTATATGCATGTGTACTTGGCGCCCCTCGGGCCCCTTTTCATTGGACCAAAATCCATTTAAGCTACGCCTTCATTTAAATGCCAGGCGCAAAAGTCATTCACTCTGCAGACACCGCAGACACCCCACAGCCCACACTCCCCCGCCTTGCCCGTCGTCACACCCCCGCACTCCTTATCCACAGCAGCTCCCCGCAATCTGACAGGCCGGCAGCTCAACAACCGCTGCCTGCTGGTGGTTTGCCCGGTTTTGCTCGGTTCGCCCGCCTGTTGGCGCGGTTCCTGCGTATGCGTGAATTTCGTTTTCGTCCATTACTTTGACATGCACATGCAGGCGGGAAGGGGGAGGGGGACGAGGAAGGGTAAGGGGGACTGGGACGCCAAGCTATGCGGCATATTGATGCGCATCCGTTACTCATGCCACATACCATCGCGAAAGGGCCTAAACCCTTGCCTCTTAACCTAGCCCTTGGCCCGGCCGCGTTTGATTGGCATTGTGGACTTACATGGCATTCGGATTGAGCAAGGGGAGTGGGTGGCGAGGGGAGGAGGGGTGGGAAGGCGAGAAAGGAGGGCGAGTTGCGAAAATTCAATATATGGTTAATGTTGCGTGCGGCGACTCTTGCGTGCAACAATTTTACAGTCACGCGTCGCGATTGTCCAATGAAAACAATTAATGTCCGAAAATGTAAATGAATACGAATTAAAGATTAATACAAAGATAGCATATGGAAATAGAGAAAATATGTGCATGTTTATCAAGTTACCCGGGCTTTTCATCATCTCAATCTAATCTAATCTTAACCTGACTTTATATATTTAAGTATTTGTATTCCTCTAAGTCCTTGCGAGCATAGACACAAGTATCTGCAAGCTAGGCATGTGAATGGAAACTTTTACTGCCTGTCTAAAAAAAGTGCACAACGAGCAGTCATAAACTCGGGGGTTATCGTTTTAATGGGTTAAAGTTGAGCCTCGGGTCAGGGGGCAGATGGGCAGACGGTTGCAACAAAGCAGCCGTAAGACCTTTGCACTGTGCCCCATGACCGGCCAGCTAATAATTGAATTTCTTTTTATTTATTTTGAAAAAAAAAAAGCACAAACACACACAGTTGTTCATAAAAGTTAATGGACGGCTGGCAGAATTGGCTTTATGCTTGACAAATCGAGCAGACATTGCGGCTGCAAGATTTACGACTTCGCATACCGAATAACTATCATAATTTCATGTGTCATTGAACTGTTTCGCAGCTAAACAAAGCAAGTCTCGACTGAATGTCAAAGTTTACGAAGCATGCAATAAAAATATATAAATAATTTGTTGATACCAATCGACACAAGCTCCACCCCAGCCCAACCCCCTCACAAATGACCCAGGGGGCCATTCACAGTAGATTTTGTTGTCTGGCTGCGAAACACTGTGCCACAAGCGTTGCCATGAACTTTGACATGCATGTTAAACGCAATTGAGTGCTGTTAGCTTTTAGTATAAATCCACAGTTAAACTTTTTTAAGTATAACAATTAAAAGTTCTCACGTATTTAAGCTTTAAGCTCACCATTTGCGGCATTCTTCGCTTAAACTGTTTGCGAATTATTAACAATATACGTAGAAATTGCTTTTAGCAGTTGCTGTAAACGGCAGTGAAAACATTTTTGCAATTTTCGGCCATAGCAAAAAAGCTATTTACATTTTGTCAGCCTTTGTTGGCTGCAATTTGAGCTGCATTGTTAAGGCCCAAATTGCCAGCTGGACAGTGTAAACACAACGACCACACACAACATAATCAACTTTGTTTGCTTTGCATGAAACAACCCCAGACTCCACTCGCACACTCCCCCCTCTCTCGCTCTCTCTCTCTCAGAGCTAGGGTCTCACTTATTTGGTACGCATCGGAGTTCAAGTAATGCCTCAAGCATTGGCCTTCAATTGGACGGGCAGCATAAATATTTTATGGATTCCTAAGCGCACTCGCAACTGCCACAATTTGGCTTATGGGAGGTTTTTTTTCTTTTTGGTTGCTTTCGGGAGAGGGTTCAAATGGCTGCCAATCCGAGCAGCACATGCCATCGGAATGAGCCATAGTAAAGTGGTCGGTCAATGCGGCAACTACTGTGTGTAGTGTAAGCGGGTTATATGAGCATTTTAATACACTTTCACTGCTTGGTTAGGATAGGGCGTAGGGTGGGGGATGGAATGAGGTCAGCCGCGTTATGGAACCGCTACGTGACCGAAATTGGTCAAAGATTTGGCGCAATAACAAACAGCAGATGCAGCAGTCGTAATATAGTAACATCTACTGCCAGCATGTAATGTAATTGATATGGCACACACACAAACACACACGCACACACACACACACAAACACACACATACAAACGCGCACACACTAGTCGTATGTATGCAAATCAGTTATGATTTGATTTGTGCGCTTGCAGTAAATTTTTGTTACAACGTAGCTCTACAGCTGCTCTATATATATACTATATATAAATCTCTCTCTATATATATATATATATCTGAATATATATTTTCGTAAGCAATTTGCATAATGGCGCGTGTCGCTGTATGTGTGTGTGTGTGTGTTTGTGTGCGTTCACATTTACAATAAAAGCGACGTGTGGCGTCTGCCCATAAAAGTATGCTATGCTTTTGTTCATTTTCTTCTCTCTGTATATGCAGCTCATATATGCCATAATAAATAATAATAAACGTTGATTTTAAAGCTGTTAAAAATTAATTTAAAAATCGCTTCACTCGCCATATTAATGGGCAAAACTGTCGCTGTTCTGGAGATTATTGTCTCTGCAGGACTTTCAATATGGCCCAAGGCTGGGCCTATGGCTGAGGCTGCATGCGGGCAGTCCAGATAAATTGATAAACTGATGAATGATAAAGTGAAACGCGCATGGGAAAACATTTATCAGCTTTGTGACAGCTCAGGTTTTACATACGTATAATATGCAATTACATTGAGAGAATGATTGAATGATTGAGAGAATAATTGGGGGCAGAAATATTTGTAAATTAGTTCAAGGTTCAATGTAATCGCAATATAGTTATTAATTTAATCTAATCTTTCAATGATTATTAACTTGCAGAGATTCTGAGAATGTTTACAAGAAGTAAAGAACATATCCTGGCTCTCAACTGAACCTTTTCTAGTCAAGTTCTGATCCTTTGTGGATTAAACATCAAAGCATCACATCCAATCCCAATTTCGTACTTCCACAAGAGTTAAAAGGCATTCACTAAGTGCTAAGTACCTTTTAATTAGCTCAGTTAATTTCACATCCTATTTGTGCAGCACATGTCTCCTGCCACACTCAAATCCCTTGCTAATGTGTTTATCCTATTCTAATTGCCGGACAGTGTAAGTTGGGACGAAAAACTCATTTGCAGCTGGTTTTCACACACTCACACACACACACACAATCCTAATTAAAATCCAAATGCAAATGCTTAATGCGATAATTTGCATATATACATATATATCGCAACTTTAATATATACATGCCGTTATTTATGCACGTGCTAGTTGCGGTCAGGATATATCTCAAACATGATAGGTATATATTATACATGAATTCCGACACTTGTCGGGGCTGCGGGCGGCGGGGCGTGGGCTACGTATCCGTCATAAACACAAAACTGGAAATGAGGGACAAACAAAACATTCACACACACAGAGAGAGAGAGAGAGAGAGAGAGAGAGAGAGAGAGAGAGAGAGAGAGAGAGAGAGAGACATACACACACACACACCACGCTAAATTTTCACTTAAAAATGCAAATTTGACCAAGCGCGTTATAAAAACACAAGACCCAACATGCACACACATTAACAGCGGCTGGAGGTGGGGGTGGGGTGTGTGTGTGTATGTGTATGTGTGTGTGTGTGTGTGTGTGTTGGGTACATAAACAAAGGATATGCTTATATGTATATAAAGCACAAGTAAAGCAGGAGCTAGTCTAGAGCTTTAAAACTTCTTTCTGTGCAACAAAATTGCTGCCGAAAATTGTCGCTAAAATTGTCGCTAAAATTGCCGCTAAAATTGCTGCTAAAATTGTAGCCAAAACAGCTGCAAATGTTTAAGCAAATACTTAAACTGAGCACAATCCTTTAGCAAGAGCTTTTGTTTTAATCCAAGAAGTTCTTTATGCAAGACTCACATAAAGGACTTTAATTGCATCTGATTGGACTAAGAGGAATGTCCTTCCATAGTTAATTAGTGCTTAACAGAAGCATCTCATTTGGACTTTTGGTCACATTCACAAGCAATTTTGTTGCCTGAAATGATTTCTACTTAATTTCATTTTAATCAAGCACAAACTAATAGAAATTTGTAGCTAGCATACTTTATGAATTCTAACGCAATTGTACAAGAACTTTGTGTGTTGTTTTTCCAAACACTTTGTTATTATTTTGTTATAAACATGAAATAGCCCAGCTGGCTGCCGACACGCACCTTTTGCTGGCCACGTTAAAGCAGCTTCTCGCAGCTTAACAAGTTGGCATTTTGTGTGGGGGATTTTGTGGCTTTTAAATTTTTGTGCAGCGAGTGCTGTGTCGCGTCCGAGCTGCACTCGAGTGCACGTAGCTGGCAACAGGGGACGGCAGTGGCAACTACAAAGAGAGAGAGAGGGAGGGAGGGAGGTAGAAAGGGGCTGGCCTTATGCGCTGCAGCACTCGACAAAGAAGACGAAGGTAACACGTGACCGTGTGGCAAACAAAACAAACGAGGCAATGAACCAGTATCCGCAATGTGCTTGCAACGTTGCCTCGTTGCCTCGTTGCAAGCAGTAACAAAAAACTAAACGAAAGAAAATACACACAGAGAGGGAGGGGAAAGGCAGAGTAAGGGAATGGAAGAAGCATGGTTTGAAAAATAAAAGTTTATCCTTGTACCAAAAGCATTACTTAAGTGTGTGTGTGTCCGTGTGTGTGTGTGTGTGTGTATTGGCTGTGGCAGCGCTTATTGCCATAGCCAATGCGACAACACGTGCCACAGTTGGTCAAGTGCGTTGCTGCCACTTTTTAGCCAGAGTGTATCCTTGTGTCTGCGTGTGTATATCTGTGTGTGTGCTGGTTAACAAGCCAAACACACTCACTTACACACACAGACACTCGCACACACTCGCACACACTCAGCTCACGCACAGCAGCAACGCATCAAAGTTGCTTCGTGTTGTAATTGCATAGCTCGCAATGCCAAACGCATCAAATTGGCTACTTGGCTTCAAGTCTCGTTGCCAGTTGTCAACTTTGGTGGACTTGGGCAATGCCATTAAAGCGTAAATCGAAACCAGAGCATTCCATCTATTACAGACTCTGCTAAGGACTAGCTAATGCAGGCTGCGTGACAATGATGACAGCAAGAGGCAACAGCCATTGGAGAGATCGAACAATGCTGAGAAAAGCTGAGAAAAACTGCAAAATAAAGCTGAAAAAAATTGAGTTGTAAAAGCATTTCGAGAGAAGATTTTCAATACATTTAATTTCAATTACGGTAACTGTCAGTAGGCGTAAAATTGCAAACGGGTGGCAACGCCTTTCAACAACAGTGTTGGAAAAGGCAGCGTGAAAACAGCGAGCACTAAGCAAAGGGTAACTTCTCCGTAGATTTAAACAACTGAAAGTCAAGGAGACCTGAGGAAGAGGTTGCCAATTGATTAGGCTAACAATACAAATAGATGGCAATGCCTTTAAGCAACAGTGTTGGAAAAGGCAGCGAGAACTATGCAAAGGGGTTCTTTCAGTAGGTTTAAGCAATTGCGAGTCAAGAATAATCGAGGAGGAGGTTTCCAGTAGGTTTGGTTAACAACACAATCAGATGGCAACGCCGCAGCTCTGAATAGAAATTCCTCTACTTAAACCAACATTTAAATGTTCAACAACACTAAACTTTATTCACGAGCGACTACTGTATTGATCTGAGCAGTGCTTAAGCCTTAAAGTCAACCTTTTAACCATTTGACAGCATTTGACTGACGACAACTTTGTCCACATTTGCGTTAAATACGGGCCATAAAAATAAGAAACTGTTGCAACAACATTGTCTGCGTATAATGCCAAAGGGCAGCAGCAGCAGTCAAAAATATACCACACAAAGCGCTATTAACTGGGCCTTAGATGGGGGCCACTTTTAATAGGTAATGCAGAGTTGGGCAGCGACAGATATGGACGCGGGCGGCGGATGGCAGAATTTTGATGATGAGCTGCAGGAGAAGCAGTGGAAAGGAGCAGCAGCAGCAGGATGAGGATGAGCTTAAACAGAAATGAAAAGAGTGGGAGAAGGCAGCAGCAGCAGGAGGAGGAGAAGAGAAACAGCTGGAGTTGGAGGAGTAAAAGGTGCAGCGGCAGCAGAAACAGGAGCAACAGTTGCAAGGGGAAGAGGAACAGCAGAAGGATGAGCTGCAACATAAAGAAGGATCAACTGTCACAAGAGGAACAATAGTTGGGCATGAAGAACGATAAGGGAAACAGCAGTAGCAGGAGAATGAGGAGGAGGACTCGCAACAACATCCTCAAAGGAAAAGCAGCAGAAAACGGAGCAAAATCGTGAGGAGCAGCAGCAGGAATAGCTGCAGCCACACAGGTGAACTGAGTGCCACAGGTTATCAGAGGACCCATTCGCACTGCAAAAGCCATGCACAAATCAGCCAGAAAACTTGTGATAAGCCAAACCATAACAATTCACACATTCGTGTGCCAAAATGCAGCGAATTATTGGGGCAGTCAGGCGAAATCGTATTTACTGTTCAGTTGGAAGCGGCAACAACAACGGCTTAATTTTAATTAAACTTTCATGCCACACGAGAGGAAGAAAGAGAGAAGGAGGAGAGAAGGAGGACGGGGGAGGCGCTTAAATATTCTCAGCTGCATAATTGAAATGCCACATGCCGCAGTCAACAGCATTGAAATGAGATGCTGCTGCACAGTCGAAAGCTGCGCAGCCAAACATATGTGCTACGCCACCTACCCCTCCCCGCTCCCTTTGCTCCCTTTGCCCAGCAGCCCCGACATGCCCACAGTCTGTCCCGCAGTTCTGTTTACAGCTGGGCGCCCAGCCTCGGGCAGAGCTCGCACATTGTCAAGTCGCAGACGCCTTTCCCGGCAGCCATCATCTTCGTCGACGATGTTGCACAATGCAAGGGAAACGCGCAGACAAACAAGGAGCCGAGGCGCTGAGGCTGGGGGGTAAGTATATGAAGGGGGGTGCGGCTATCAGTAGCGCCTGACTGATTCAGACAACCGGACGGAAACTGCAAAATAAACTAAACACTGCATTTATGCAAATAAATAGCAGTGTGTACGATATATATATATATACATATATATGGAGACAGATATATGATAAATGTCCATGACAAAGGAAAAAAGCAGAAGAATAGACATACATATGTGACTGAAGGGTAGAGAAGCGGTAAAGCGGAAAAGCGGAAAATGTATTGAGAATAAATACTCAGTTCATGATAAATAGTTGAACGCCAATAAGATTTACTGCCAAATACAGATTGATTTATGACTTTATGCAAGAATATGATATGAGAATATGAAAATTGTAAAATGTTGAACAGATTTTGTAAGAAATATAGTTTGAAGCTTAAATAACAACTCTCTTCTTGAGCGAAAGCTACTAGAAGAATAACCTGCTCCACTTCAGGATGAGAATCATCAAGAAAACTTTGAGAAAACGAAGAGATTAGTTTGCATAGATAAAGACAGGTAGACAGGTGACATTGGACGTATCGGAAATGTCCTTCGATTAACTATGTAATGCTTAATGCTCATTGAATACAAACAACATTACAAATTCGTTCTCTCAGTGTAGCTTAACAGCTTATGTTTACGAAAGGATTTAAGAGCGTCGTATTAAATTTCACATGAAATCAATCGGCTTCTATTCCGAAAGCCAAACAAACACACGTACATATAAATAGATATATATGTATATGTATATATATATCTCTTTATACATTAAGCGTCTGAGTCATTCACAACTCATTACATGCACTCACACACACACACGCACACAAATGAGCAGAGAATACCGAAAGTATGAATGACACTAATACGCAGCTACAGTTACGCACACACACACACACACACACACACACACACACACACACACACGCACACACGCACACGCAGGCTGGCAGTCAGACAATCAGACACTGCGACTTAGGCATAGACACACGTATGACGTCAGCCTATGCAGGGCATAGACAACAACAACAACAAGCGACAGCATTTAAAGTTCAAGTTAGACAACAACAACAACAACAGCAACAACAACAACAACAACAACAACAACAACAAGGGCCTCAAGGAGTGAGACAATCGCCGGCACTTAAGTGTTTCGCCTGTAATTTGTTGTTGCCTTTGTTGCTGCTATAAAAGCGCGCTCCAGCTGCCCCTGCCTGCCCCCCCCCCCCTCACAAACAGCCCCCTGCTGTCAGACAACACGTCCCTGGCCTAACAGTATTTAGCCCGCATAACCATTTTTGGGCACATTCCGGTTGGTTCTGGTTCAATTCGGTTCGGTTTGGTTTTCACTTTTTGCAACTGTTCTCCTAGCTTTGTCCCTTTGTCTGGCCTGTCATTATATAAGAGCACAACGGAGAGACAGAGAGAGCGAGTGAGAGAGAGAGAGCGTGAGCGAGCGAATGGGTGCGAGCGAGAGCGTAAATTTAAATAAATGCTTTGAAGCGCACTAAAAGCGATTTATCTTTGTCGATTGTGGATTACGAACATGTTTTCCAAAACATTTTTCATATTGTCCCAGCTTGAGTGTGTCGGTGTGTGTGCCTGCGCGATTCTGTCCGTGTGTGTGTGTGTGTGCGAGTGTGTGCGCGAGTGTGTGTGTGATTGCGCTGCTGCGTTGACTGACAAGTCTTTGTGCAAACAGCAGCAGCTGCCTGAAACACTTTGGCTTAGCTACCCTTTGCCCCAAGCTACCCAGCTGCAAAGTCATGCATGAAAAACTCACTGAAAACGCACACACGCCATTCACTGAAAGCCAATTAAGCTATTAGGAAAATACAAAGGGATACAGTTATTGTAATTTTTGACTTGAGCTTACCTAACAGCTGATTTAATGCCTGCCAGGGTACAGGTAATGTCATGTGTTTTAATGTCCTCTTGTCCCTACCATCTACTGATATTTCAGTACATTCAGTTCTTTGTGCATTCCAGCTGGGTCGCGTCTGTTTTTCTGTGTGTGCGTCCGTCCGTCCGTCTGTCTGTCTGTCTCTGTGTCTTTCCTTTGTCTGTGTGTGTGTCCCGCTCATCAGGTTTCGTTTTATTGATTAATCGTCTGGCTCTGCTGCTGCGGCTGCTGTTTCACATTAGCAGCATTCGCTGCACTGCGCCATAACTAACAAAGTCTTTTGTCCGTTTTCATTCGCACGTTGCCTTTGCCCTGACCCTTGCCCCCTGTCCATGCTTGTTCTCATTGTTGTTCCTTTTTTTTTTTCTTCTAATGCTTATTCGCATTCGCATTTTCATTTTCATTTGCATGCGGCAGCGGTGGCCCACGCAGCGTATACGCAATTTAGCTGCTTGTCGCATTGTGGAACAGATCTGATGTTCCATGCCCGTTCCCATTCCCAATCCCAATCCCCCTCCCATTCCCATTGCCATTTCCATTTCCATTCAGTAAACGTGCCGCGCGGCGCCCACGCAAAAGTCGATAAATTATTAGATTGTAAATAAAGCGAACGCAGAGCCGGAAGAGTAGGAGGGTGGCATACGGTGGGTTGGTTGGGCGGTTGGGCATCAGCGGTTACTTTTTCGAGGGTGTGGCAAAAGGTAGCAGCAACTGCTGATGCCGTGGCCGTTGCCGTTGCCTTTGCTGATGTTGATGGCAAAAAACTGGCGTAAAAGAAAAAGATTATTGGTAACCACAGCAAAGTTTTCTTTCGGCTTTACGCAGCCGGCGCACATGTGTCCAAAAAAGCCACAATAAATGAACGAGAAGAAGAAGCATAAGTAGAAGAGGCAGCAGCAGTAAAAAAACACACACACACACACACACACTGCTAGGCAGGGCAAATGTCGAAAGCTTTACAAAACGGCAATAGTTGTGTGTGGTTGTGCATGTGTGTGTGTGTGAGTGTGTGCGTCAGCTGTCGCCAGCTCTGGACAACAGCAGCAACAGCCTAAGCAATATTCATGTGTGGGTGCACGTGTCTGTGTGCAAGTGTGCAAGTGTGTGTGTGTGTGTGTGCACATAAGTGAGAATGCGTGTAAAGTGTGTGTAATCAATCATTTATGAAATTACGCTACTTCCGCTTTTGACAATTTTCCTTTCAACGGACCGACACCGCCGCCCTACAACCCACCCGCCCACGAAAAACCCTGCAACGCCTACTGTCCCCAACTGGCAAACCCGCCTCACCCACACCTCGACCTCCCCCCTGACACAGAAGCTCGTATCAGCGATGACGTAAGTGTCTTTGTAATATGTAAAATGCAAATTTACACACAGTTACCGAGTGTGTGTGTGTGTGTGTGTGTGTGTGCGTGTTGTGCCTTGTGTGTGGTGTTTGTCGAAATCTTCGATGGGCAATAGATTACGATGATGCCCGGCAACAGAATGCGATAGAACAAAAAGTTTTGCCTAACAAAAAAATAAAAATAAATAAGAAACGGAACCACACGCAACGACAGCTCAAAAAGTGTTACCAGAGAAGGGGCCACACAACGCAGCTATACATAAATATATATAAATATATAAATACATATTTCTGTATAAGTTTGTAAAATTTTGAATGTAACCTTGAACCCAGGCGTCTGAACTCTGACCGCCGTTGTGGGATGAAAATGAATAAGAAAACAGGAACAACTGGACAGCAATTTGCTTGCGAGATGAAAGCTTCTCAGACAATTGAACAGTTGAGCTTACAATTTAATAATACAAACATAAGATAAGTCCCTAAAAATGTTAACAATGAATAATCAATAGAACTGAGCCATATTCAACATTTAAATAACATAGATATGTCAGTTAGTTTAAGAAAGGTTCATATGTTTGCCCGCAATGCAATGTATTTTGTGTGTGTTTCAATTCCATGCGTTCCTTAAGTTTATTGCCTTTTCTATTATAGAGCATTTTCAAGTGGACTATAGTAGTCTCTGATATAAAAAGTCTGTTTGTTTGCTTGAGGAACGCATGGAATTGAAACACTTGAGCCTGAGCAATACATTTACTTGTGTACAAGCTTATGCTCCTCTCAGTTGAAGGAATCCGAATATTTCAAAAGACATGGTAGATTGTAAGTTTAAGGAACGATCGGAATGGAGATGCTTGCATTGTGGTCCACGGAACAAATTCGGTCGTGAATAAATGAAATGTCAAAAGAATTAATATACTTCTGAAAAGCTACGTACCTTACTTTATGGAATGAGTGGAAATGAAATACTTGTTTGACAAGCAATGACTGTTAGTTAAAGGTCGGAATGGAAATGAAACAGATGCCAGACAAGCTATGTCCGTCAGTTTAAGGAACAAGTGGTAACGAAACACTTGTTTGTCCCTCAGTTTAGGGAACGAATGGAAATGAAATACTTGCAAATAATACAAATATTAACGTTCAGTTATTTTCATAAGACCAAATGGGCTTTGTCGGAGAGATATCAGAAATAAAACAATAAATTTTACAATTTTGAATTGTTTTAAAGCGAATAGTTTTGACATTCTTCACAAATATTGTTGGTATAAAAGAGAAAAACTGTGCGCGGAATTCAACATTGAAATGGGAATAACAAACGTAACGTTCGCATCGAATGGCTTGCCAAAATAGTTTTATAAAAAGTGCCAGCTAGCCCCCAAAGGTATGCAATATAAAGTAATATGTGTGTTTGGCTCTGTTTCCGCACGTTTTCGGCAGCTTCTTCTATGGCCATCAACTAATTTACGTTTATTTGACCATCAAAAGGCTCGTAACCCAAATATGAAAATGGGTTAGAGGTGTGCGAGTGTGCGAGTGTGTGTGTGTGTGTGTGCAAGCAGCGCCGCATTTTGGCAGTTTTGCACACTGCGGTTGGCCACAATATCAGGCAAGAGTCCTTTTGACTAATTAGACGACTTGCGGTGAACGTAATCATAAATACACACACAGTCGTTATTATGAGATGAGGGCGACACACAACAACAACAACAACGACAACAACGACAACAACAACAACGACAACAACAACATCGATAAGACAACATAAATGTGCATACTATACATATATAAGACAGCTGCCTAAGCCGTCGAGTTAATTAATTTAAAACTGGCCGAAAGTGCAGAGCCTCAAGTAGGCCTCGCGTCTTGGCCATGTGTGCAAAGCGTGTGTGTGTGTGTGTTTGTGTGTGTGTGCGAGCAGCCCAACTGGAAGCCCAAAATGCGAGCGCCTCTGTACGGACTTATTCTATTTGCTTTTTTCTACGACTCTCTTTTTTTTTTGTTCTTTCTAGATTTTCATTTTGCTTCCTTCTTTTCTTTTTTTTTGGCAATTGGAAGCTGTGGCAGGCGCTGAATGTGGAGCGCAGCGCGCGCAGTTGAATTTTCAAAAACTAGCGACTGGAAAAGTCAAAATGAAACAAGTTTCAACTCGAGCAAAATACAAATGAAAAAAAAACTTGTGCCTGGAAAAAAAAACCCAAAAAGAATTTATAAAAGAAGTTAAAAATTTCTTTAAGCGTAGCCAACACTGGCTAAAATAGGCATATAAAAAGCTGCCTAAGCCGCAACTTATATAAACTGCGAAAAAAACGAAAATGTTTCGTGTCATGTGAGAGTCGGCGCTGAATAGCATAAAAGCAAAAGAGCGAGAGCGAGAGAGTGAGAGAGGATTTAGCAGCCAGCTGACAAGACGCTCTCGCACACTTACGCTCTCTCCAACTGGCGCTCTCTTTCTGTCACTCACTCTCTCGGCATCACCTGATTTGCACAGCAGCCGCGTTTCGAACTAGAAACATGTTAAGGCTGATGCTGCTGCTGCTGCTGCTGCTGTAAGGCCTAGCAGAATGGGGGCGTGGGCGGCTGCTTACAGTGTGGGTTGCGGGGGAGGGAAGAGGGAGGCGGGGGCAGTTGTAACAGGCTACAGCCGCTGGCTGTTAGTTTGCCAGTTGTTGTTGTTGTTGCTGCTGCTGCTGCTGTGCAGGCATTTAAATGTGTGCCAAGCACACGCACACACACACAGCCCGCACACCGGGCGTATGCGTAATTTAAATTTAAATTTGCGTGCGTGTGTGTGTGTGCAGCTGCTGCCTCTGCTCCTGCTGCTGCTGCTGCTGCTGCTTAGCAGCTGCCTCAAGTTTTTCTTAATCAGCAGCGCAATTCACATGCTTGCAACGTGCTTTGCGACAGAGGCCATTCACGGCATTTCATTTCATTTTTTTTTCTTCTTCTTTTTCTTTTTCTCATCTTTGCGCCCGAGCAAAGCTTTTCCTTTTGCCCCTGTTGCCCAGTTTTGTGTGGCGCTCATTAGCGGTCGCATTGTCGCACCACCCTGTTGCCCCCATCTAGCCCTTCCCCCGACTGCCCTTCCCCTTGCCCCTCTCTCTTTATGCAGCTGCCGCATTGACATGGTTGCAGCTCTCTGGAGCTGCCAGTTGGTCAGCGGCTTGTTGCTAGTTGTTTAAAGGCTCGCAACAAATAATTGCCAATTATGCACACACACACACACGCGCACACACACACACACAGGGCCATCAAATATGCAGTCAAATGTTTGCACAGACAGTGAAAAATGTGGCACAGGCAGAGGAGAACTTCAGTTGCCAGTTGGCGACCTCTAAGTGCCACAAATTAACCGCAACGCGTTGCTTTTTTAGCCCCGTCTCCGCCCATTTTGTGTGTGCTCTCCAAAAACACTGATAATTACGAGCAGAAATATTAAACCCTGGACAGGGACGACTGCTGTGCGCGGATTTCTGAAGTGGTGGCACGGTCCGCCCAGTTTGGCGAGCGCGGGGCGACTTCAATAATTAATGAGCAGCTAAAAATGTCACGCAGCGCTGTTGCCGCACGGAAGTGTCGCGTCCCTCTGCAGGATTTACCCATATTGCCGAGAGTTTATACACTGACAACAGCAGCAGAAGCAACAGCAGAGGCAACGGCAGAGGCAGCAGCAGCAGTCGGTTCCTTAAGCTAGCCAAATACCCAGCGAAAGGCAGACGGGCGAAAGGTTGACCTTTCCTTATAGCCAGGCTTCGCTGTAGCTGCAGCCGGAATATAGAGTTTTGTGTCGAGCACGCACAACTTTTGGACATGTTTCCAAATAATTTATTTCCCAACTAAGCCGCAAAACTTTAAAGAGCTAACCAGCTAGAGGGAAAGCAGGGTATTGCCTGGTCGTTAACTTTGTTCGAATATACATTTGCTCTGTGTTTTCATTTGTCTTGTTGGACTGTGGCCAGGGGAGCTGGGGGCATGGGGATTTGGCATATTTTGGGGTTAACGGGCTGAATTTAAATGCGAGCTGTGTTGCGCTGTGCGCTGCTCTGTGGCAAAGATTGCCAACCCATTGTCCAGTATTTAATTAAAACATGATGTAATGCGAGCGCGTGTCGTGCCACTGAGAAATAGAGACGAAGAGAGAGGGAGAAAGAGAGAGAGAGAGAGTCTGAAGCTACTTAAGAGAGTCTATGCTACTTCACCTGTGCTAACCAGTGAGGAGATGAAGGGAGAGACGAAGGGAGAGGAAGACTGAGGAAGAGTCTGAAGAACTTGAAAGCATATATCATTGAATCTACTCCAAATATGTTAACCCTGGAGGAGTCCAGGAGAGATAAAGGGCGTAAGAGGAAGGATAATATATGTAAATATAAAGGGGAGAAAGAGTAAGAGTTGGCCGAATCTATTCTGCTTTTCCCATACTCTTAAGCAAGCAATTTACGAACAAGGCAAAAAGAACGGAAGAGAAATAGGCTGAGAAGGAATACTTAAACTATTCCCAGAGTAGTCCCAAGGCAGAGAATGCTGTAGTGGGAGCGAGAAGTAGATAGAGAAACACACTTAGCTACAGTAAAACTAACCTTACGTAAATATATATAAGTAGAATCCCCTTGGTACTCACCTTGCAGTCATCGCACTGATTGACCAGCGAATACACCTGCCGGCAGTCGAAGCGAAAGAGTATCTCGGCCAGCTCGCAGGTCAAGCGATTGGCCAGCGCATCCACGTCGAGCAGATCGCTGAGCAGGCGGACGCACTCGTCCCGATCCGTCAGCGTCACATTTAACGCCAACGTGTGCAGCGCACTGAACACGCTGCGCTCGCAGCAATGGCGCAGGCGGAGGGTGCGCAGGCGCGCGAGCAGCTGACCCGGCGACCGCAGGCCGCACAAATGCTGTGGACTCGTCTCGGCCGCATCGCCCAGGTAATCAAGGCACTGTTGTTGTTGCTGCTGTTGCTGTTGTTGCTGTTGTTGTTGTCGCTGTTGTTGCTGTTGTTCGTTGGCGCTAAGTTGCTCGTGTGTTTGCAGATGGCTGTAGGGAAACGTGGGCATGGACCGATCCTCCAGCTCATCAACATCATTGCTGCTGGCCGTGGCCGAGAGTGTGGTTGCCTCCGGCTGCTCCAGTTCCACATCAAATTCCTCCTGCTCGGCTGTTGTTGTTGTTGTTGTTGCTGCCGCCTCTGTTGCCAGCTCGTCCCATTGCCTATCGCGTCGCACTCTAGACATGGCCTTATAGTTATTGTTGTTGCTGTTGCTTTGACTTAAACGCGTATGCGGCGACTTATAGTTAATCGTATTTGCATTTATGAAATACTTGAGTTTATTATCGTCGGTGCGCGCCCCAGGGCTGCTCGCCGGTGGCTGCTGTTCGGCACAGGAACGCGGACAGATTGGCGGACCAGGTCCCTCATCGACCCAGGCCATGGGCAGTGTGCCAGGCGAGCACTGACCCTGCGAAAGCAACAATGAAAAGGGAGATATATTAATAACAAGACAGGTTAATATAAATAAATAAAATATTTAATATGTACTAAGATCCGCCAGAAACTCGAAGTATTTCCAAGTAGTGAAAATAATCTTACCAATAAACGAAGTCTTCTTCAGAAGTCTGCTTCACACATAAGGAAACAAAGACGAGCCAAAAATAGCTTAGCTTGTAAATATTTAATATCGAAATGCAATTTCGAATATCCACTCGAGTTGTGCCCATATTTTTAGCAACTTTTTCTCATTCTAAATTCTACTTTATCTCATTCTACATTCTAAGCCATGTGAGCTCTTGAGTATTTCACTCTCAATTGAAGCAATAAGCAAGTTTATGGTTAAACTTTTGCCGAGTTGAAAGTTGAAAACTTTTGTATAGTTTAGCAAGTGGCGAGATTTTGGATAGAAAATGAAAGCCAGAACACGCTGAGCCGACCACACATCTAAACTTAACTTTACTGCAAATATATATTTGAATGGGCAATTGAAATTTTGGCAAACAGCCAAAAATTAAGCAACCATTAAGACAGCAATTAGAATATGTTGGGGTTATAAAGAGTTTAAAGAGATTTAACAGCTCATAAAGAGGGAGAGAGAGAGGGGGGGAGAGAAAGGGGGAGAGAAACGTGAAAATCTAAAATTTTAAATGCATTTATTTGAGCGCGAATGTTTTGTATTATTTAAAAATTAAGCTGGATAGTGCTAAATGCAATGCACACACACACACAAAGCGAGGGAGAGAGAGAGAGGGGAGAGAGGGGAGCGAGGGAGTGAGTGGGAAATATGGGATGCAAGGCAACGGGGTAGAAAACAAAAAGTACTCTGGTATATTGAAAAAGTTTTTCGCAGCAACTAACAACAGCAACAGCAACAACAAGAGGGAAAGTCATAAAATAAAAGAACAACAACAAGAAGAAGCGGGAGGCGGGAGAGGAGAGAGGCAAGTAAAATAGAAGCCAAACAACGAAACGAGCAGCAGGAACAACAATGGCAACGAGTGCATAAAGAGCTGATGTTTTTCGTTATTAAAATGACCGCACTTCGTTGGAATTTTCCACTTTTCCACATGCCCCGCCATTAAACTTAAGCAGAAGCGAGAAGCGAGATGCGAGAAGCGAGCGAGCAACAGCAACAAGCATATTTGTGAAGCAAAATAATCGTAGCATACTTTATGGCGGCGCCGTATCGATACGTACAGCCAGGCGGAACTGTTGGCCAACCGTTTATGGCCTTCACATGCTGGTCATTAAAATTGAAGGCACAAAAAAAATGTACATATATATTTAACAGACAACAACAAAAAATTAAACAGCGCTAGAAACCAAAGTGAGAGCTGGGGCAGCAAATAAAATCGGAAAATATAAACTAAATGCTCAACCGAAAACTGAAATAATAAAATTTCAACTGAAAACCGAACCAGAATTTGAAAAAGAGGCGGAACTCGTTGAAGCTGAACCTGAGAAAAACATTATATAAACTAGAACTAGATTATATGAACTAGAAACTGAACTGTGAACTCGGCTCACAGGCAAATAAGAATACGGAAAGGAACTAGAAGTGAAATTCACTGAACCATAGATTCCTAAAAAGAACCAGAAACAACCGAAGCAGAAAATGAATCAGCAACTGAACCAGAAACAACAACTGAAACAGAGGGAGAAAACGTAGGTAAAAGGGTTCTAAAAAGCAATCAGAATCTGAAATAGAAACTGGAGCTCAAGCAGAGCTAGAAGAAGAAACTTATATGTATTGAAACGGAACTAGTTCCTGAAACCAATAAAGAAGCTAAAAACGAAAGATAAACAGAACCAAGGGGGTATCACAAGTGCGAACAGAGTCCAGCAGAGACGTAAAGATCTATAACCGAACTTATTGCTCAAACAGAACTCGGACTGGAACCAGCAAAATGAGGAACATGAATAGAAAACTAAGTAAAGACAGAAAAGAACTCAAAGGAAAGCGAAAGCGTATGGCCAAACAGGCAAGAGCTGTATCAGAAACTAACTCACAAACGGAACAGAAAACGAAATCAGTAACATAAACGACAAAATGGAACCAGAGCAAGAACTAGTGCAAGAACCAGTGCGAGAACCAATGCGAGAACCAGTGCGAGAACCAGTGCAAGAACCAGTGCGAAAACCAGTGCAAGAACCAGTGCGAGAACCAGTGCGAGAACCAGTGCAAGAGCCAGTGCGAGAACCAGTGCGAGAACCAGTGCGAGAACCAGTGCGAGAACCAGTGCGAGAACCAGTGCAAGAACCAGTGCGAAAGACAAATAGAGTACGGGACAATGTGCAAATTGCATTACAAGGAACATCAATATTGCATGTCACACGATCCGTCTGTCTGTCTGTGTGTGTGCGTGTGTGAGTGAGGGGGTGTGTGTGTGTGAGCTGTTGAGCTTTGTGGGCGCGCGTGTGTTTGTGAGAAATGTGCAGCAATCAACGACGCATAAAAACTCAATTGCCTGAGCCCAGAGAACTGTTTTATCCAGGGCAATAACAATAAGTTAAAATATTCCACGCAAAATATATATATATATATGTGCATACATATACATATATGCATATAAAAGTCAGGTTAGAGACGAATCCAAATGCGAAAGAGGGCCAAATGAAAAACCAGACAATGCACAATAACATACAAAACTCAATTACGAGGACTTTGCAGCATATAAGACTTGCAGATGCTCTGCAACTAAATGAAAGCCAAAACAGTTTAGATTAAAGCCTGAAGACTAAAGATAAGAATCTGAAGATTCAATAAAAGCGCGCACAGATTGCATTAGATTAGTTTACAATTGCTCTTTAGCTGGGCTTTGAACCCAGGCCCCAGCTCAAGGGAAGTCGATATTGAACTTTCTCTTATAATTCTCAACCAGTTTGGGAACAAATTAAATAAAGATATATAAGAGGCTACATAGCTCGCTCAAACGATTATCTAACTTCAATGCAGGGTATAAAACACACAAATACACACACACTCACACGGAGACAGGGAGGGAAGCACGTGTACAGAGCGCCATTGTTGATTTAATGGCAGACCAGCTGCGGCCCAGTGCACAACAATGCGACCCACTGAATGTTGCCTGTTCAGGGCTTGTGTCGGGTTTACCGGGCGGACACTGGGTCAGGGGTTGGGGCTTAGGAGCTTAACGTTAGCTAACGGACAATACAAGACAGCAACAAGATAAATTCTTGAATGCGCAACAGCGAAATAAGAAATTACAGAATGAACTGACATTACAATTTGTAAAGGGTGCAGCCCCCACTCCCCATTGCCCTCTTTTCCCTTTCCCTTTTCTACAAACCTCTTCCGATCCGCCCGCACACCGTCGGGCTGATTAGTTGCGCTCATTTCAGTCCGATGGCTGTTCAAACAGTTTGCAAATGCAAAATAAATTCAAAGTTTTGCAAAACTTTGACGAGTTTTTGGTTAATGCAGAAATTCAAGGCAAAAATATGAAAAGTTTTGCCTGCTGCTGCGGCTAATACGGGCTACTACGGGGCAGGTGTAAGTGCGGATTGTGCTACAAAAACGAACTACGAACTGTTGCTCAACTGTTGGCCAACACTTAATTATGCCGAATTGTTTTTGCCAAGCATTCCACCTGCAGGCTAAATGCTTAGCTCAAGCACAAATTCTTAATAAAAATAATAACTTTTTCCGAGATTTATCAGCAAAAGCGTGAAAAGTGTCCGTGGATTGTACAAATAAAGTGAGAGCTGAGAGTTGGCTAGATAGAGTGTGGGGCTGAGGGGCTTTGAGCTTCATCAACGCTTGCCCCCAAAAGTGTCCTGGGTCAAGTGCGCGGCCCGCGGCGACGTATGGCATCCAATTCTGCCAGCTGCCAGCTGCCAACTCATTGTCTGAGCCAACAGCAAAGACAGGCACGGGGCTTATTAGACGAGCAGCTTTCAGCTTTCGTCCAGGGCGCAGAGACAAAGGCATCTGTGCCACAAAGGACATTTAACTAGCTGAGTGTCAGAGTGTGTGTGTGCCTGTGTGTATGTGTATATGTGTATGTGTGTGTGTGCGCTGCTATTAGGCATAATGCATACACTCCATTGTGAGAGGGCTTTGTCTAAGCACTAATTTTCAAGCACTTGCAGAGGACATTTCAATTTTATCACGAAATGTCTAGCGTACTGTTAGGAATATGTCCGAATGCATAGGGTATATATCTTGACCTGTAACAACAGCTATGTCTATATGCCTTTCAGTTTGTTTGGCAGTCTGAAAGAGTCCTAGCTTTCTATTTCCCTTCATGAAACTTGGCGGAGAGCTCGGTTAGTTATTGGCTGTAGTTAGATCTAGAGTGAAGCCAGATCGAGTCATTATATCATATATGAGTCCGACTTTCAATTGGGAATAAAGTTTTTCTTTACACAACTTGATAACTTGACAACTCCCAGCCTTGCAGCTATATCATATGAATAATTAGTTGACTAACTGAAATATGTAAGAAAAACTCTTCCAAGCAACAAAAACCTCGTGGCTGCAAGGGTATGGAAGCTGCGGCGCTGCAAAGACATATATTTTCCTTTTTTTTTGTGGCTCTTTAATTAGGGGCAAGGCGAATGACAACTTGTTGTTGCAGCAATAAAGAGCTTAAGCTCGCCTGTCAGTCAGCTGGTCAGTCGCCAGCTTGATGACAGCTTCCACAGAATACAAACAAAAAGAGAGAGGGAGAGAGAGAGGGAGAGAGAGAGGGAGAGGGAGAGAGACAGGCACAGTTGTGCCTATCGGGCTGTCCACAGAAGCGCATGAATGTTTTAGCTTTTGGCCACGTGTGTGTGCCCCTTTGTTGCTGCAACGTTAGCAGCTGTTGCAATTTCAATTATCCACAGCTACGATGATGAATATTTCACGCCAAACATTTTCGAATTTCATTTCTGCCTTGCCGCTCGCCTCTCTGGGCTTAAATGCCGCTTTCCATTTTTTGCTCCAACGACTCAACGGGCCGTGCACGGCACGAGTAATGTGGCATGCGGCATGTGGCATGTGGCATGTGAATTTTCGATTGTTGCTTTGCCAGCTCCTGCAACCGGCAACTGGCAAGTGACAAGTGGCAACTGACATTAGCATAATTGTCTCGAAAATGTTTGTTTTTTGCCCGAGCTCGGTTTTTCTAATACGCCAGTTTATGTCAGCGAAACAGCAGCAGTTGCTTAAAACTATATTAGAAGATGGAAGAAGAAGCTGATGGAACAGCTTCTTGACTTCTTATAGAGATAAAGCTAGAGCTGGATAAATAATTTTTGTTAACTTAAACAGCTTACAAAACAGCTGAAGATCTTAGCTTGATAGACAGATAGGTTTGTAAAGAAAGCAAATCTTGCTTATAATTCGCAATCAGTTTTAGCTGCAAATAGCATAAGACAAGCGCTTTTAAGTTGATATTCTTATTCTAATTGGTTATTGGTCTTATTGGCCATTTTTCCTATATATTTCGCATTAAATTTCCGAAAGAACTTATAGCTGAGTATAAGGCACATCGAATCTTTGGCCTTGCAACTTGCTTATTTTCAAATATTTTTCTTTAATTTCAGTCAATTTACAGCTGTTTTTAGAGTGTGTACAAATATTTGGCAAAACAATTAAAATGCGCCAGAAGTGAGAAGGGGAAAATAAAAAAAAAACAATCCAACCAAAACATGGACAGGGACGACTGTCAGAGCCAAAGAGGAAGCAACCAAAAGTGCACTTGAGCTAAACACCAACAGCAACAACAGCAACAGCAACAACAACAACGGCAACAACAACAACAGCGGCAGCAACAACAACGGCAACGGAACCGACAACACTTTAAATGTTACAGCTTAACCTCGACAGGCAATTCAAACAATGCACAAAACACACACATGTGTGTGTGTGTGTCAAATTTCAACGCTTGTCAACAATGGTGCAAGAAAAATGCAAGTGCAAAACAACAACAGCAACAACAACAACAACAGCAACAGAAACAGCAGCAGCAACGTCAACAACAGCAACAGCAGCCGCGACGAATATGTCGCAAGCAGCACTCAAATTTCCAAATGCACTGCCAGAGTGTGTGTAAGCGAGTGTGTGTGTGTGTGTGTGTGCTGTGTGTTTGCCTGGCAAAAGCGTAAAAAAGTGACAGCCGACACACACACACACACACACGCACACACAGGCAATAGAGGCCGCAAGGGAGCTGGCAACAGAGATCCGCGCTTGGGCCTGCGTGTGTGTGTGCCTGTGTCTGTGTGTGTGTGTGTGTGGGCGGGGGGTTAGTGTGCATAAGGCCTGCGTTTAATTGTTTGTCACTTGACGGGCCGCGATATACACAGTAGCACAACCCATAACGCCCACCGCCCACCCAGCACCCCCAACAACAACAACAACAACAACAACAACAACAACAACAACAACAAGAACAACAAAGATTTCACCTTGATTTTGTTGTCAGCTGCCGTTCGCTTTGTTGTCAAATTCATAAACATGGCCTCCTGACTTGTCACGCCCCCGCCAACCCCAACCCCTTGTCCATAACCCTGTTTTTGTTTAGCTTCATGTTACGCGGTCATTTTCTGCAGTCAATTCGCACGCATTTGCTGCAGCTACATTCATAAGTGCATCAACAATTGTGCAACCAAAATGTTATGCAACAAAATTTCTGTAAATGGCAATGGCATTAGCTGAAAATGGCATGATGTAAGCCCAGCTAAATGTAGCTTGAATAACTCTCACAATGTAGACTTAAAAGCAAGCGCAAGCGTCTATCCTGCACTTTTTTTTAGCAAGCTTTAAGCAAAAGTTTACTTGTTAAAGCTATATTAATTAAGCTCATCTTAAAGCTTAAAGCTCGTCTAAGAACTTACAGTTCAGGCTTAAGTTAAAGCTAGAGCTTAAGCTTTAGATGGTTTTTAGCTTTTAAAACTTAGTAAAGCAGATTAAAGCTTTAAACTAACTTAAGCCATAAATTGACTGTGATTAAGCTTACTTAAAGCTTTCCGAGCACTTTTCGTGTTATTCAACACTCAAAAGCTACACCTGAATAACCTTTACTTATCTATCTAATCTACCTTAAAGCTTGCTTAAAGCTCAAAGGTCGCCTACTCTAAAATTAAATTGAACACACTTCAGCTCACATTCATAACGCTTTTATGTGCCGTTACATGATTTGGTTGGCAGTTTCAAACAGTGTCATTGCGTATTTTACAACACGGCAAGCGATATTATTATGTCTGACAGTGCGAATCACCTGGCATCGTGCCCTGGTCCTGGTTTGGCTGTTTGTGCCGTCAAATTAGCGTGCGTTAAGGACAAATCACGAAACGTTGCGAAACGCCTGGCCCGGACAATTACCGAGCTGCATGCATAATTCAGCGAGTGCTCCCCAAGGTGTTGTAAAACCACCAAATGGGACAAATCATTTCAATGTTTCCGCCGCACGCACACAGCTGATGTAATTGTCGAATGTGTGCAAAGTGAGAACAAGCTGCGCTCAAAGTGGAAACACAAAGAATTTGAACTCTGGCGTGAAAAGTGTTTGTCGTTTATCGAGGGAATTTAGGACAGTTAGCTTGAAGTATTATAGGTAAGGATATCTTATTCTCTTTAAATTAAATGAATCTAAAGGTATTTTTTTATATAATATTTGTATGCGAGTTTCCTAGAAATCTATACATATATGCCAGAGAACTTGTTGCAAACAGAAAAGTGAAAGAACAACAAAGTTATTATACAACGTTTCACAACACTGGACGCACGCAGGCATACAACGAGGTTCGGATGGAATGAGAGGGAGAGAGTGCGAGCGAGCACATGTTTCCATTTCCATTGTCATGACTAAACACCAGTTGAAAGCTAACGCAATAATGCAGCATTTATGTTATGGAGCCGCCTCTATCAGAGGCAATCCATCAAAAATATGCATAAAGCGAAAAGTATTTGGCAGTTCGCAGGGCGGTGGGGGGAGGGGATGTCGGATTTTAATCATATTTAAACAGCGCGTGTATTTATCATTCATTATTTATGCATATATCAATCTATATGGTCGTAGGCGCCCATTAACGGGCAAACAAAAGCCACGAAAAAGCCGCGCCCCAAAATCGAAGCCCGGAATTAGGCAGAGCTCGAGGTGTGCTTGTGTGTGTGTGTGTGGGTGTGGCATGTGGTGTGTGGCATGTGGCAACGCACCTGTCCATCAACGTGAATGATACTCGTATATTCGCATTTGTTTGCTCTACTCCTGGCTGCAAATTGAAAGGCTCGCTTGGACAGCTTCGACAACAACGGGAATTATAATAATAATAATAATAACAACAAGAGGCGAATGGAGAACTTTGCGCCTGTCGCTATGCCACACAATTTTATCAACATTAATTTGTCAAACATTTACCGGCGGCACTCGTTCCTTTGCATATGCACGAGTATTTCTATCTGTGCCTAATGAAAACACAATGCCATTAATTTTATGAAATGAGTTGTAAACAGTTGCGGACAGCTCTCTGCGGTTCTCGCATAAAGCAGGGCCCATTACGGGTTAGACAAGTCAACGAGTTGACGCCTCTTTCAAATGCAATTCTCGCACTCAACACTCGCTGGCTATTAACTGTGGCAGACACCAACGAGTGGAGGGTTTATTTTAGTCAATGTTTACTTCATTTGCTTCTCGTCACTCGCCACTTTCCCTCTCTACTCGTTACTTATAAACATTTCGTATTGTAGTCGTTATTTCTAAGACTTTAACGAGTTGGGGGCCTGGGAAGTCGACTACTTCATTCGCTACTCGCTTCTTTTCATTCGCTACTCGCTGCTTACTGCTCGCTACTCCCTGCTCATTCCCATTTATTACCGCGCGCTTTGCTTTTCACACGCTCAGCCAGCTCGTTATGATTTAACAAATCGAGACCTGATTCTATTTGCCGTATCCCCGTTTCGCAACTCGCCACTAGCTGCAATTCCCTATTTGTTTTTGCCATTAAACTCGTAATGAAATTCTTCAGCTGAATTTCATTTGCAACTTTTTAACAATGCTCATTGAATAATTTACGCTCAGCGCAGAGGCCAAATTGAGAGTGAGAGAGAGAGAGAGAGGGAGAAGGAAAGAAAGGAAAACTAAACGGCAAACGAATGTGGCTTCAGCTGCCGCTCTGAAGTGGGGACAAGAGGCAGAGCACTGAATAGCGCTCCACTTAAGCTGGTCCCACGGCAATTTACGTGCCGAGCTGCTAGCCAAAGCTGGCTTGCCCATACCGTGCCAGAGAACGCCCCGCACATAATTGCATTAACTTGTATGCGAGGGCGGCGACAAGTGGGCGTGGTCCTAGGTTCTGGACACGAAACGTGCACGGACTTCTCAGCCCAGCTCAGCTCTGTTTAATGTAATTGTTTTGCGTGTGCAGCGGCGCTCTTTGTGGCAAATTCGAAATTCCTTAATCAATGCATGCATCGGCCACAAATCGTGGCAGCAGGCATTCGGCCAGACGCCATTTGCATGTTGCCAAGAAAGTTGACTCAAGCAGCGGCCGAATGCAAATTGCACTGCAAATTGTCGGTAATTAACGGATGTGACCGCAGTAAAAGTTGCCGGATTGACGCAGCTGATGAAGCTAGATAGAGAGAGAGAGAGAGAGAGAGAGAGACAGTAGGGAATTGCCAGGCGACACGACACGTTGCAAAGCGCCAGCTAATTCCAGCTAATTAGGCTGTAAACTAATTGAGCTTCGTGCTGCTAAGCAGCAGGCAGTTTATGCGCACATTTAAGTAGCTAGAAACTCGAGCTGGCTGCAAAATAAAGCTCCCAAGGTGCACCTGAAAGAATAGCTCCAGTTCATTAATGTTGCATTATAACTGGGCTCAGTTGCAGTAAACTGTTTAAAGGCAAACACGGCCGAGTCCTGCAAGAACTTATTGCCGCACGATTTGATCATTTGTGTGGCTTAGTTGCATTGTCATATTTCACATTTGTTGTGCAATTTAATTTCAAATCGAACATCAATTTAATCATTGTTGCAATCTTCAATGAATTGCCGTTCCAGACAGACAATAAAACGGCAGTCGGAGTCGCCATCGTCTTCGCATTGACAGCGAGCAGGATATGCCTATGAATTTCTTATGGCAACCTGAAGCACTTTACTTATTTCTGGCATCATCGACAAGGACACAACGGAAATGCCAATAGCTGCAATGTGTGTGTGTGTGTGTGTGTGCGCCGAGTCCCTGCTCGGGCGCAACGCTTGTTAGCGTGTGTCCGAATGTTGCCTGGCAGGACAGGAGAGGCACAACTGGCCAACTGGCCAGCGGCAAGGCGCATTCAATCAGTGTTATTGCAGGCTGTCCAAATCCCTGGCGGCCACAAGTTTCATAGCTCGCAACGATTTGCCATTCAAGTGGCGAACAGGCAGCAGTAAGCCTTCAGCTCGTCGTAAACGTCGTCAAAAGCAGAGCGGAAATTTATGACAGCGTTCCGCATTCAACTGCAATTTGGCTTGTCTGTCTGGCATTTGGCATTGTGTGAGTGTGTGAGTGTGTGTGTGTGTGTGTGTGAGAGTGTGTGTGTGTGTATGTGTTGGACTGGTTGTGAAAATGATGTAATCATATTGCACATGGCAGCGGCAGCAGTTGCTGCTGTTGCAGTTGCACTTGCCACTGCTGTGCGTTTTGCCTGCTTACAAAATAATTGATTTTGTGTGCACATCCTTGACACAAATAAACACTCACAACACTGGCGCACACACACCCGCACACACAGACACACACACACAGACACACGCACACAGACAAGTTTAACTGGAAGCTCTATAAAATTTGAATTAAATGCAACAAAGCAATGGCTTTTAATTGAATTTGAAAGGGCTGCCCCTTTGGCAAATGCAATATATATATATATATATTTGATAACTGTTGAATTGAGTTTGAGTTTGAGCAAATCGAATTGAAAATATCGGCCACAATTTCCATAATATGAGGCACTTGGACAAAGCTACGATTTGCTTGCCAATAGCCACTTGCTGGAAACTCTAGCTGCAGGGTCCCTGCTCGGGCGCCTGCTGCCCCCGTTTGGCTTCGCTGCGTTGTTATAAATGTTTGCACTCGACTATGCAACGTGCAAGAGGCAAAATAAAAAAAAAAAGGGAAAATATGTACACATATAGATGCCATAACGCACAGCAAACCAAAAAGACGTAGACGTTCGCTTGAAACTGAGGCGCACTTGACAGGCACTCATGACATGCGCCGAGTGCATGCATATGCAGCAGGAGCTGGCAGCATAAACCATGTGCACAATAACCCACCTAGCACTTGACAACAGGCAATGGCAGGAGCAGGAAGCAGGCAGCAGGGGTTAGGGGTTAGGTCTTTGGCTGCAGCATCAACACATCAACAGGCCGCGAGGTTGTAGCTGAAGCTGTTGCCGATGTTGCCAAAGCCTCGCACTCGCACTGGCACTCGGCTCGACGAGAACGAGGCCTCATCACAAATTCCGCACTCGCACTTGTATTCCCAATGAGCTGACAGCTGGCATTTGTACGTCTGTCTATCCGACTGTCTGTCTGTCAATATATAGGCAGCCATAAAAAAGAGCAAGACTTGCGTGGCGTGCAGATGGGCGCACATAGTTTGGCCAAGAGAATGTTAACTTCTTTACAGCGGAGCGCTGTTTATGGCTAATTGAAACTGGGCTTTGCTTTGTTTTGCTTTGCTTTGCTTAACATTTAACATTTTTCGCCTGCTGCCAAGCTGTCAAGTTTAATTGGCTGCCAGCTGCACAAAAGGAGCCAGTCCCTGCTCGGGCGCCAGTCCCTGCTCGGGCGCCCACACTTTTGGCTGCAACAGCCAATGACTTGGCAAAAGGATTGAAAACTTTGTTGCGTCCGTCAATGTCAGCGCCAGCGTAGCAAGGGTCTCGCCTGGCACATTTGGTATTTTAATTAAAGTTGCCACAATTTGTTGCACAAATACGAATATGAATATGACAGCCACAGCATGCATAAATGCAAGCCAAGCCCTTTGAGACACTCGGAGTGCCAGTGCTTCAGTTATGTAAATAGGTATTTACGAGGGCCGTTCAATCGGTAAACAAGCTGGAAATTATTTCTAATTGTGCCCGTTCCCTGTACGAGCACTTTAATAAGTGCTGGCGCCCAACGTGGGGCACTGTCAAACCTTTGACACACCTGATGCCTGTCCCAGTGCTTCAGCTGTGTAAATAGGTATTTACGAGGGCCGTTCAATCGGTAAACAAGTTGGAATTTATTTCTAATTGTGCCTGTTCACTGTTACGAGTACTTTAATAAGTGCTGGCGCCCAACGTGTGACACTGTTAAATGGACATTAAATTATATGCTGCGTGTTTGGCTTTCAATTTATCAACCAGCTCTGAGCTGGCACGCTTTGGCACAACGGGGCAACGGTTCAGCACATTTAAATGGTTTGATTGACTTGATTATTTAATTGCCGCTGGCCGCAAATAACCAACAGGAAAACGCATATAGATTCAACAGAGAGCAGAGCGAAGAGCTGCAAAGCATTTCCCTGGACGTGGCCAATTAATTGAAAATCAATAGCTGCTCGTGTGTCTCTGAAATGGAATTGAAGAGCAAGTAAAAGCAAACTAATTGGCATTAAAAGTCGTTGTCTGTTCCGACTCTGTCTGTCAAACTACTATTGAGGCAGCATATTAATTGTTTTTCTGAATATTTGTTTTTTTTTTTTTGGCTTTTGCTCTGTTTTTGTTGACCAAAATGTGGCCAATGGCCAAAACGCTGCTTGCGGCAATGCAATCGCAATCAAAAGGCCATTGAGAAATGCCGCGAAATTGAATTAAATTTGCATAGGAAAACAGGCAAAACGACAAATGGGAAGACGACCAGGGCGACAACGTTGGCGGCTGTTAATAAATATTAAAATTTGAATTATACTCCTCGGTAGACCAATGAGAATTTTATGCGCACTGATAAAAAAATAAAAAGGCAGCCATTTTGTGGCCATCGACAAGCGGGGGCCATGTAGGGACGGGGGCGTTGACGAGGAGGGGGGCTGGACTGGGCTGTAGGTGTGGTCGCACATTTTGGCAACATTTCAAAAGCCGGCCTGTGATTTCAAGAGTGCGCACACAAAGCCAAGAGCACAAAAAACACACAAAAAATATAAGAAAATATATAAGAAAAAAATAAAATTGTAATGAAAATGCAAAAAGTGACGACGAATTGAAAGTTTTGCTCGTTTTCTTCGGTATGTTTTTTATGCTCTCGCTCTGCTCGGCACAATTACCAAAGCCATTTTCGTTGATTTGTAACACGTTGCAGCCTGATGATGATGATGTGAATGATGATGTTGATGACGATAATGATGATGGTGATGATCATGATGTTGTTGATGGGGCGATGATGACGTGCAACTTGAAAAGTAGAACTTGAGTGGCCCCAAGATGTGGCGCAATTGTCACACAAACACTTTGCATGCACAATCAGAGCCGCGGCACAGTGAAACGAACGAAAAGAAAGAATGAAACCCTCTTTCTCCGCCTCACGCCCTTCTCCTTCCCGATTGAGTGGCAGCCCTTGGTGCCCAAATTCCCCCATGCCCCCAAACCATCAACTTGAGAAACACTAGTAATAAAAGTATATGGAAACTTGTCGCTTGACGCGAAAGCGCGTTCGAGCCAATTGGCAGCTGCAGAAGCAGCTGCTCCCTTTCAATATGCAGTTTAATATTTAAGCTGAGAATTGTTAAAATTCACAATTTCGCAGTTTGCGTATTCCGAAGGGCAACGTTGCTGGCACAAATTAATTTATACAGTTTTTCCTACTGACAATTAGAATACTCTAGACAAAAGCGGCAACTGCCGAATTACATTATCAATTCGCACATGTGGAATAAAGGTGGAATCGGCTTAAAGACCGCTGACAAAAGCTGGTTGCTACATATTTTTACAAGGTGGCAACGGCAAACAGGAGTGAAATTCAAGCCGGCTGGCCACACTATTTTGCAATTAGATAACAATGCGAAAGGGGCTTTTGAAGTCGTTGTTCGTCGACTCTTTTACGTCGATTTGTATTTATATTGGCATTCGTATTTGTCATTGCATTTGTATGCATTTAATCTGCGTATTGTTGCAATGCGACTACAATAGAAGGCTGGAAAAGGGACCAGAGGGCTTGCAGGAGGTAGACAGAGGCGCCCTATAAATCAAAATGTATAGAAAAATGCCCTTTGGAGCCTATCAAGCCGATACACTTAATACACTTTTTAGTCCGACGTGAATTTAGATAACTAAACTAATAAAAACTTCTGGGAATATGAAAGAAATTGCAGCTCTTGATAAAAACATAAGCTAATCTGTTTGGCATTTTAAGTGAGAGTTAGATAAGAGACAGACATCAACATAGTCTAATCTAGGACCTGCTTTTTGTTACCTCCATCTTGACAAAGTCTTTCGACATCTCCCGCGCTCAAGAGTAAGAGAAATATAATACGTTCTGGCTATTGTCATGTGCTCCTAAAGCAGTGTCTTTTCATGGCATCCGTATAATCCGCGTGACCTCTAGCCGCTGGCTGCCTAGCTTCGTCACATAACAATAATTATGTACATGTGGCCAATATGAAATGGAGCTGCATTTGTTCTGGTTGTGTCAGATGCCACGTGCAAGGCCGCCCCCGCAGCGAATTCAATAAGATATAACACATACATAATTGTGCATTCGACTGATGTCAGCAATGTCACAAACAATATCCATATCCAATATCAATGCATGACATACACTGCGCCAAAAATAGCTGGCACAAATGGGGAAAAATGAGAAATGTACAAGTCGTGTTCACCGTTGACAGGATAACAGCCATGCCGAAGGTCCTGGAAGACGTTTCTCACGTTTTTGCAACGCATGTTTAGATAGAGATAGAGATAGAGATACAGGTGCAGGAGTTTCTCTTCTTACTACAGACAGGGGGTTAATCCAACTCCCATTCCCCTCCAGTTCAAGCCCAAGGATTTCTTCGTAAACTCACCTGCAAATCGGTGCCTGTTGTGCCCGGCTGTGCCAGATCACAAGCTGATATCCAAGGATTAAGGCGTGTTAGAGCTGCCGCACTGCCGAGTATGGACTTCTTGGGATCCACGGGCGTCGGCAATTTGACGCCGCCGGCAGCTGCAGCCGCAGACGCAGTTGCTCCGCTCGTTGCTGTTGTTGTTATTGTTGTTGCAGCAACAGCGACCGACGAGGTGCCGCCGTCCCTCTGGGCAATTGCGATTAGATGCGACGCATATGCGTCGTTAGCTCTGATCTCCTCCTGCTCCGGCTGCGGCTTCTGTTCCAGCTGCTGTTCGCCCGTCTCGCGCTTGTTGTTGCTGCTGTTGTCCTTCTCGTTACCGTTCCCGTGCTCGTTCCCGTTTTCGTTCTCGTTCCCGTTCTCGTTGTGTTGCGCATGCAGCACGCTTTCATCGACCAGTCGACTCTCGTCTTGCTGCTCTGGTTCGGGCTCCCGCTCCCGCTGTTGCTGGCTCTGCGCTAGACTGTAGTCCTCCTCCTCGGCGGCTGCGCTGTTAGCGTCCTCGCTCAGCTTTATCAGCCGATCGAACGACTCCTCGGACAACAGATCGTCCTCGGCGACCAGCGCAAAGATGTCCTCGTCCGCGACGGCGTCCCCGTCCGCGTCCGCGTCGTCGTCAAAGGCGCGCGATGAGGAGTACTGCACGGGCAATCCGCTGATATTCTCTTCCTCGTCCTGCTGTTCCTCCTGCTCGGCTTCCGTCTCCCCGTTCTCGCCGATAAGCGTCGCCTCGCTGGACTCGGGCGCCCCCGCCGCCGATTCGGTGCCCGCCTCGAGACTGCGAGCCCGACGCTGCGGTTCGTCTGGTGCGTGCAACGCTGGCCGCCGATAGAAATCAAAGTTGAGCGGAAAATTCTGGGCGGGGGCGTCGTCACCAGGGCTAACGTCATGCAATATAGGCAACAGAAACGAGAAGCCGCCGCCACCAGCTCCAAGAATTGACGACTCTCTGCCGCTGTGCCGGGCCGAGTCGTAGCTGGACGGTAAATGTGTTGCTGCCGCTTGTGTTGTTGTTGTTGTTATTGCTGGTGTTGTTGTTGTTGTTGTTGTGGTTATCGAGCTGCTGCCGCCGCTGCTGCTGATGGTGTTTGTGGTGCTGGCACGCCGAGCCCCCGAAATAAACGCAAGCGCCATCACGACCAGCCCGGGTCCTGGCCGCATATTGACCTCGGGTTCGGCGGTGCTAGCATGGTGCAGGCCCGCTTGAGACGCGCTTGCGACTCCAATTCAATGCGATAAATGATGGGCTCATGGCCCCATCATCATCATTAATATGTCTGTGTCGTTTCGATCTCCGCCTGCTGCTGCTGCCGCTGCTGCTGCCTCAGCTGCTGCTGCTGCTGCTGCGTCTCCTTCTGCTGCGCCTTGAAGGCGGCTCCAAGCGTTACCGTTTCCGTATCCTGGCAACTGCTCGGCTCGTCTCTGCGCTCTGCGGCTAGCGGCATGAATCACGTGATTCGACCAGTCCAAATGGCTACCTATCAATGGCAATGGCGTTGCCAGACTGTCAATTAACAAGCACTTGTGGTTGATATCTTTGATCGGCGCAGCGACTCATGGCAGAGGCGCGCAGCTTGCAGTGTATGGAGGGGGCCGTAACGGTAACCGGAATATCGAGTTAAAGTAAACGGGGGAATTAACAGAAACTCAAACGTAAACGCAACGAAAGTCACGACTGTGGCCGATAAACGATTTATATGCAACTGATTTCGATAGCACAGCACATTTTAACATTTAACAACACTTTTTTTTCTTTATTCTTTTTGATTTACTTTTTCTTGCTGTTGTTGGGACCGTCGTATTGATGTGGCTGCTGTTATTATTTGCCTCTTGTTGTTGTAGTTGTTGTTGTTGTTGCTGCTGCTGTTGTTGTTGTTATTGTTGTTGTTGTTGTTATTGCGACACTGCTGCACATTAACCTTGAAATTTAAATTGAAATTCGTGTGTCGTGTGTGTTTTTTCTTGTTTTGCTGCTGCTGCTGCTGTTGTTGTTGTTGTTGTTGTTGTGGTTGTTGTTGTTGCATTCTTTTTGGACTTACAGCCACACGCGAAGGTCACATAGCAGCAAATCTTATATTTCTTGTTTGGCTGGACTGTAAGCATTATTTATGATTGGGTTATTATTTGATTAATGAGTTTTCTACATTTTGTTTTATTTGTATAATTTTCGGGCAACAAAAGACTTTTACGCTTGCCGCAGCGCTTTGCGCTTTTCGAAACGAAATTTTCGGTTTTCAGCGCGCTCTCTCACCGACCTCTCTCTCTCTCTCTAACTCTCACACTCCCTCTCCCTCTCTCGTTGTCTTTCGCTACCGAAACGCCAACGCAACGGTTTATGTATGGCTAGTTGCTTGTTGTGCGCCCACGCTCCAAGCTCAGCTGCGCGCTCTCTTACTATTTTTTGTTTTTTTTTTGTGCGCTCTGCATTTGATTTGCATTTGAAATGCCGTTACATGCGTTATGCGCTTTGCAAAAATAAAGCTTATAAAACGCAATTTGATGACTGAGATTTATGACAACAACTTTGCATTATGCATTGTCTGCTGATTTGCATTTGTTCACGCGAAAGAAGCAAAAGCAATACTTATGTGTGTGTGTGTGTGTGTGTGTGACACAGCATCGAGCTTTAAGCGAGCCAATAAGCGAGAGTGTGAGCGAGAGAGAGCGAGATTGTAGAATGAAAGCAACGCCACGACGAGCACATGACGAACACGAAGTGAAACCGAAGCAGCCGCAGCAGCCACCGCACAAAAGAAGAACGCCGAAAAAACGTCCCTAGCACACAAACACACGCACAGACACAGATACACACGCGCACACACACACACACGTATTGAGAGACAGCAGCAGCACACGCACAGGCCAAAGAAATTTATATAATTCGCAGCGGCCGACGCTGCTTGCTGCTGCTTCTGCTGCTGCCGCTGCTTGTTCTTGTTCTTGTTGTTATTGCTGCAAACACAAAACAGCGCTCGTGGGTGGTGTGTAGCAGCAATGTATATGTTTGTACATGTGTGTGGGTGAGTAGTTACTTAGGGCAGCCAGGCAAGCACTCGGCGTGCCTTTTGTAGCAGCATGAAGTAGTCGCCGTCTTCTTTGTCACTGTACGTGCTAGTGTTGGTGGTAACTGTAAGTACGTACGTGTATATATACATATGTTTGTGGGAATCTGCTTATGTGTGTGTGTGTGTGTGTGTGTGATGGCAGCGCCAAAGACGACAGCGACTGCGGCGCCTGCATGTGGATTTTGCTTGTATGACTGTGTATTGGTGTTAGCTGCGGCTGCTGCTGCCGCTGCGGCTGCCGCTGCTGGTTCTGATGCTGATTGTCCAACAATAAACGCAGCATACTTGCAGGCAAAGCGTTCTCTTTGTTTAGAGCACGAAGAATTTGTTTTGTTGATTTTTAATGCATGTATTCGTAATTATTTGTTTCTTTCGCTGCGTGTGGGTCACAAAAGAAGCTGCGCTTTTCAACAAACAACAAAAAAAAAATGTATAGATATGGTTTTTTTTTAATAGTAATCATAAATGGAGTGAGCAGATGAATAGAATGTCATTTGAATGGGCGCTCTGGCCACACTGTGCGTGTGTATTTGTTAACTTTCACTTTTGTTTTATTTGCTGCTGCGTTGACACTGCGCGCTCACACAAACACACACGCACACGCACACATACATACATGCATGCGTATGTATATGTGTAGGTATTTTCTCATTTCTTTTTTTTTTTTGTGCGTTTATGCGTGTGTGTGTGTGTGGTTGTGTGTGAGTGTGTGCTACTTCGGGTTTCTGCTGTTTCTGTATGGCGGCTGCTTATATAAGCCCGGAACATGGCACAAAAACTATTCGCCACGAACTTTTCGTTGTAGTTTTTCCTGCAATTTGCCACGGCGTTTTGTTTATGCAACGTGGTCACACTTTGAGGGGTGCCCAGCAGCCAGGGCTATGATTTTCACATATTATATAACATTTCGAATACAAATTTGAAGGCTTCATGTGGCGGCCAGTCGATGTGTCAACGTTACTTCAATCGCTGTATCGATCGCGATCTATCGAAACATAACGCAAACACACATCCACACACACGCACACGTTTACGCAAACGTAAAGCGCTTACGTTACGTTACGTATAAAACTAACATAACAAATGCCCAAATACCCGTGTGTACATAATTACAATGTACAATGTGCATGTGTGTGTGTATGTGTGAGTGTGTAGGTATTTCTTCCAAGAGCGGAGCATCAACTGCCGTTACGGCCGCGTGGGCGGAGGCTGCGGCAGCGAGGGGTAGGGTAGGCTGCTTGCTTCGCTATTTTGCGGGGGGCAGGAGGCAAGCAGTGTAGGCAGCGCTGTGAGAGTTATGCTTAGCAGATTTTATAAGTTGAACACCAACAAAAACGGCTAAAATGACAGACAACGCGTTTTAATTCTCAACAACTCGTCATTTGCATTATTCGTAAAACAATAACGATAACGATATCGATAACTCAATTGGCGTTTGCTCGTTTTTCGATTCTCAACTTTTCACGTTTCTTGGTTGCATTTGATTTGTTATTATTATTTTATATTATTTCTTTTCTATTGCATTTACATTATGTGCTAGGACATTTTATGGGGCTTTTATTTTTGCTTATTTTTTATTTATTTTTTATTTTTTTGGTTGGTTGCTTTTTCTTTGTATTTTTTTCTTTCTTTCTTTTTTTTTTGGTTCTTTGCTGCTTGGTTCTGTGGACAAACAGTTGCGCGACGACGCAGGATATACCGTTACAATCCTGCTTCTTGCTGATGGCCCCAAACGGCACTGACTGTGCCACAAATTGCAGATGGCGCTTAACTGGAATATGGCCAATGGCCCGAGAGCTGCCTATGGGGGGGCGAACCCGAACAACGGCGCCGCGCTCAGCGCTGACAATAAACGAACGCGAGAGCGCCGATGCGCTCGCTCTCTCTCTCTCGCACTTCGTGCACGAGTCGTGACAGTTCGAATATGAAGCTTCCAGTGCTGTTAACTAACAGTAACTGCTGCCTTAACTTAACAGCTGTGTGTCGGTGTTTCTGTTTGTGCGTGTGCGTGTGTGTGTGTGTGGGTGCGTCGCTCTGTTGAGCTGAAGCAAGAAAAATTACTTGCTGCAGGGCACTTAATCACTAATGACAGCGACGCCAAAGCCAACGTCAGCAGCAGCATCAGCATCAGCATCAGCTGCGACTGCGGCAGCGGCAGCGACAGCGACAGCGGTGCCTGAACCTCAACTCACTCAAAGTGCGTCTTCCCCCACTTGACTCGAATCGAATCGAATCAACTCGACACTCGACTCGGATTACGTCCTTTTCGCTATGCCCGAGACTATGACTTGGGCTTTTTGGTGCTGTTGTTGCAGCTTCTGCTGCTGCTGCTGATGCTGATGCTGCTGCTTCTGCTTTTTGTGTGCGCGTTTCGTTACGGCGTTTTGTCTCACTTGGCCTAAATGTCTAATACCCTATAATATCGTTTAATCCCACTCAACGTGCTTTAGTTTTGCTCTGCTGCTTACAAAGAAGGCGCAGACGAAAGGCGCATCCAGTGCAGTTGACAGTTCCAAATGAACCCATTCGATGTGGAGAGACAGATAGAGGGAGAGCGAGAGAGAAAGAGAGCGAGAGAGAGAGAGAGAAGAGCATGTATCTCTCCACTTGAGCTGCTTTAATTGCAATTGCAAATGCTGTAGCATAACTTTGAGCGCAAGTTCAAGCTGTCAAAGTTGCAAATCACAAACTAACGACAGTTGCCGTACTGGCCTCAGAAGCCAGCCAAGGCCGCCAAGACCTTCAATAGACGAGCAGACATTTGACTCTGATACCAAACGTGCTTCCTAGCGGCCACTTGAATTATTAACCTTTGGTTAATTAAGCTAAGTAACTGTGCCACAAATCAAATCTGCCAAAACAGCGAGCCGCAGTGGCAGCCACGGTTGTCAGGATATAAACTATGCAACAATTTCGGATCGTAAGCACAAATAAAGTGAACCCCCGCTAGAGAGGACATCTCAAGAAGGACCTAGCAAGCAATTAGCATGAAAAATGCCAAAAATCTGCTTAAGTAAAGGGAAAAGAGATCTTAAAGGGAATTTTAATAAGCCGCATCCCCATTGGCATTGCCAGCCCCAAATTGGTTTAATTTCAATAAGGTTATGTTTTATGGTAAACACTGATTAGAATTCGACGTTGGGATTTACACAGATTTTCCTTTCGAAAGCGACAGCCTAGTGGATTTTCGCTTGTGCCGTTCCCGGCCCGGCTCCGGTCCCGCCCCTGACCACACCCGTTGCTGATAAGGATAAGGAACAGTAAAAATAAAAGTAAAAGTGAACGAGGCGACAGACAAAGGATCAAAAAAAAAAGGAAGGGAAGTAAGGAAAAACATAAAAACATCGGCAGGAAGCATACAAGAAAAGAAAAAGGGACGCAGCGACAAAGAAGGAAGCAAAAAAAAGAAAAAAAAAAACAAAATAAAGAAGCGAATCCCACATAATTTGGCTTGGAAACCATTTTGCTTCAATTTATGCGCATTCCAATCAATAACTGTGACACATGCAACCAACGAACCAAGGAACCAGCCAGGCAAGGACATCATCACACAGCACAGCACAGCACAGCGCAGCGCAGCGCAGGAGAGTGAAAGTGCTAAGATATGCCCAATGGCACAGGGTGCCCCGAAGCGCCAAAGGATGAGCAGCTTTTGGCCAGCTTCTAAGGAGACACACACAAGCGCGCACACACACACACACACACAGTTGTTAAAGAGGAAGAGCAGAGAGGAGGAATGGATATGAATGTGTCAAACTTATGCGGGCACACACAAACACACACACACACACGCACACACAGCTTAATGTGTGCGTGCAGAAATTGATAAGAAACAAAATAACCCTGAAGAAGAAATTGTGCAAAGAGCGGCAAGCCAAGTAAATGAGAGAGTGTGCGTGAGAGAAAATGGAAAACAAAACCAAAAATGCCAGCACAAACAACAATAATACAGCTACATTAGCAACAACAACAAGAATTCTAAGAAATTCTATTAGCAGCTTGTCTGTGAATGTGAGTGCGTGTCTGTGTGTGTGTGCGTGTTTAAGTCGAGTATGCAGATCATAAGCTTTGCTCTTTGCACACAGCTCACGAGCAAATCAGCATGTTTTATAGCATGCAGCTAGTTGTCGTTTAGCGACAAGCTTGTGCGTTATTAGCCTTGATCAGCATACTGGACTTAGGCATAGGTGGACAATCGCAATCGTTTATCGCTTATCGTAATCGCAATCGCAATCGAAATCAATGTCTACCTTGGCACACACACCCACACACACACACATGTTCGCAGTGCACAGACATGGCAGATAAGCGTTACAAGGACGCCGCTGCTGCTGCTCGAACGAAACGAAGCTGGGCAGCGAAAGCAAGCGGCAAGGATTTTGCGCAGTTTTGCTGACAGGCAAGTGGCAGGCGGGCAGTCGTGTAGCGGGGGCAAGCGATTTCTGCTCTTTTTGCACGCACACAACAACAACAACAATAAACAGAGAAAAAGAAGAGGAGACAGGCAAAGGCAACGCAAGTTTTGTGAATGAAATTTCGCGCAGGCACAAAGCGCACAAACAACGTTTAGCTGGCGCACAGACACACGCATACGCACACGCACACGCACACAGACAGACAGCGGCTCACCCTCTCACTCACTCGCACGCACACACGCTCTGGGCAAAGTCACGCGGCTGGCGTATGCACAGATGCGGAGCACATAGACAAAAGGGACTGGCCAAGGGGAGGTGGGACTCGCCAAAGCAGGAGCCCAAAAGCAAAGCAAACAATGCCGCGCTCAGTGTTTGGGTTCAAAGCTACTAGAAAAAAAAACGAATGAGAAAAAAAACCAAAACGAAAATGAAACGAAACGAAACGTAAGCA